>LPNX010298884.1:161396-311296 GCA_001517045.1 Pseudotsuga menziesii
TAATTTCACGATGAGAAGTCAAGGCCCAGTAGTGGATGAAAGTCTGTTACTGCCTAAAATAAATACGTTTAAAGAAAACATGAAGAAAATTCTTAATACTACTCAAACAACACCTAAGCCTAATCTAGCAAATATAAAAGAGACAATCCCAGTGGGTAACAAGTCAATGAAGACAGCCATTAATAAACCTGTGGAAACTTTGGAAAATAAAACAGACACTACTAAAGAACATGGCATGGGGTATGATACCATAGAAAACATTAAGAAAACAAAGGAAAACATCTCTTTATTTGAACTATGTAATTTGCCTCAACAAAGGAAGAAGCTTCTAGAAGCTTTTAATCCACAGCCTAGTAGTATCCCAGAAGCCATAGAATCTGATGATGAAGTAAATGAAGCAAGCATTGGGGGGAAGTCTAAATATTAAACTTTACCTTTTATGTTATCATTTGAGATTTGTAATCATAATGTACATAATTTTTTGGTAGATTATGGGGATTCATCAAATGTCATGCCACTTTCAATATGTAAAAGGATTAATGGCCAACCCATACCATCGCCATCTCAGATAATTCAACTAGATATATTTGTTAGTAAAGTCGTAGGGGAGATGAAAGATGTTTTGATTCGTTTGTCTGCAGATCCTAGAGTTTTTCAGTTTATAGATGTTATGGTAGTGAATATACCAGAAGCATATGGATTAATTTTAAGTAGGGACTGGTCAGCAAAACTTAATGGATCTTTTGCCACTCATTGGTCTCACATGTGGCTACCATACCAAAATGCTCAAAATCAAATTAAATAACCGAGGGAACCACATATGAGGTATAATGTAACTCAGTTAGAGGGGAAGAATGAACCTATGAACTTCTTGTCTTCAGTCTTGGTAAATTACTATTTGGAACTCAAACCAGGGAATTACCATGCTGAAGAAGCCAGTTGTGAATCAGACACACAGTCCGATCTCCTTCAATTATCTCGGGCCGATAATATTGATTGTAATATAGTAAAATCAGTGACTAACATAGGAGATGATACTAACCAGTTAGAGTTAGATGATAGATTTTGGTTTCTGTATTTGATGGTTCTAAAACCCAAGAGGGATCAGGGGCAGGTTGCATCCTGATTGATCCAAATAAGAATAAATGCTTTCTCTCTTGTAGACTAGAGTTTGAATGCACAAATAACATTGTTGAATATGAGGCTCTAGTATTGGGCCTAAAGAAAGCTATTGAAATTAACATTAGAAATTTAAAATTTTTTGGGGATTCCGAGATAGTAGTCAGACAAGTAAGAAACACCATTCATTGTTTGTTTAAGGGATACCAGTTGGAGGTATGGAATTCGGTTATGCACTTCAATGTTTTTAGTATAAATGCAGTACCTAGATTGTGGAACATTGCAGTTGATTTATTAACTACTTATGCATCTAAATTAGTGCCAACTAATAACAAGTGTTTTATTTAATTGATTTTCAGGCAATCAGTACTAGACAATGTTACAAATCTGAGGGTGTTCGATGACGATGAACAGATCGTCGATTTTTTTGAAAAATGAAGAGTCATTTAAAGAATCCATAATATATGAAGACGAAAATTTGTCAGGTTTACAAAATGAAGATGCAATTTAGGGAAATTTCATGCCTAAAGTGGTAAGAACCCTCGAAGGGATGTTTGATTTCTAGATTAAATTCTGGAAACCATCCAATGTGAAGACAAACAGTTCATCAATGAAACATGAGTTGGTCAATCTGGATCAGAAGTTGAACCTAAATATGTCAATTTGGGAAAATGTTGCTCTCCAGGGGAAAGATGTAAGTTCATCAATTAATTTCAGCAACACAAAGACATCTTCGCCTGGACATATGAAAATATGAATACTTATGATACTCACATCATCCAACATGTGATTCCCATCAAAATAGGAGAAAAATTGTTTTGGAAACAACTTAGAAAGATGTATCCAAAGTTAGAACATGTTATCCATAATGAAGTAAAGAAGTTACTAGACACAAAGATCATTTTCAAGGTTTGACGTTCAGAATGGGTGGCCAATCTAGTCCCAGTGAGGAAAAAGTCGGGAGAGATAAGGTTGTGCATTGACTTCAGGAACTTAAATAGAGCATCAGATAAAGATAACTATCTGGTTCCACCAATGGAACATATTTTATAGATGGTTTCAGGCTCATAAATTTTCTCCCTATTAGATGGATTTTGAGGGTATAATCAAGTGTTAGTGGCTGAGCAGGACAAATTAAAGACAACATTTCGTACGAAGTGGGGAACATTCGCTTATAGAAGAATTCATTTTGGCCTCATGAACACCGAAGCCACATTTTAGAGGGCCATGTACATTGCATTCATAGGTTTAAGTGGGCATTGTGTAGTAGTGTACTTGGATGATGTAACAGTTTTCTCCAAAAGAAGAGAAGACCATGTTTTTCACTTGAAACAATTTTTTGACTGCTGCAGGAAATATGGTATATCTCTAAACCCAAAGAAAATCATCTTTGCAATTCTTGAAGGAAAATTGTTAGGACACATCATACCAAAGAAGGGAATCTCAATAGATCAAGAAAGATTTGATGCTATACACAGATTCCCATGCCCCATAATAGGAAAGTTATGCAATCATTTATGGGCACAATAAATTTTGATCAGAGGTTTGTCCCTGATTTTTCTCAAATTGTGAAACCTCTGCAGCAAATGGTGAATCAAAGTGTACAGTTCAAGTGTGTTGGAATATATCAAACCCACTCATAACTTAGGATAAAATAATTAATCATTATTTGATTAATTATTCACCCACTAGCTTAATCAGTTGGCATCCACTTGCACCTTAAAGTCAATACATGCCATCTATATCCTGGGAATGCTTTATTTATGATTATGGGTTGATGTTGACCACTTTTTGGCCATCCAGAATTAGTATACAACACTTTACAGCAGATTCTTCTTTATTCGGCTTTTCCAGCTTTATGTGGATAAGGTAAAGCTAGTCAACTAGGAAACTGGGTCCCTTTGTTGCCAACCCATCCTTAATGAATTTCTCTCCATTTTATAGGATTATCATTTTTTCCATATCCCTTGACAACTCACTCATGATTTTTTCAATTCATGAGGTCCTTGACAGATTTGGGAAGTGCTTTAGCCACCTATGGGGGTTTGCTATATTTTGGTAAGCCAACCTTTTTGAGCTTTATGAGTTGTCTCCATACAAATTGATTTTCCTATGAGGGATGTACTATTTATGTACACTATTATTCATCATTATTCAATGAAAGGATACACACCAATATTCATCTCTTCATTCATGTGATTCAGTCTCTTTTCTTCTCTCTAGTTTTCCTGTGTATTCTTGTGAGAATTCTTAGTAGCAAGATCTATTTCTTGTGCTTCTTCTTAGCATATTTTCTCATAGAATTGAATATATTATTTATACATGGTATTAGAGCATCAAGGTTGATCAAGTTCTATATATTTCAGGAGTGCATCCAGTCTCCTATCCCTCTCTGAAGAAGAGCTTGTCTAGCTTACAAGATTTTCTCCTAGTTTTGTTTTGCAGGTTGCAGAGAGTTTATACTTGAGCATATCAATTCAGCAATATGGATTATGCTTCATCAATAATTCTTACTCCCTTAAAATACCACGAATGGAAAGTCAAAATTTCCATTTTATTGCGCAGTAGGGGATTATACAGAGTTACTTTGGCTTTGGAGAATGAGCCCAATGTTGTGATTGAGAAAGCTAAGTGGAATAATAGGTTGGATGAAGCCTATGGATTTCTTTGCCTCTATATTTCTCCTGGTCTACTCTTTCATCTAGATAGTTTGACCACTCCAAACCAAGTATGGACTCAATTGGAGTCCCTCTTTGGAGTTCAAGATGAGCTAAGAGCGCATCAATTAGAGATTGAGTTATTCTCACTGAGTCCAATCAATTTTGAATCTCTTGAGGGTTTCTTCACCAAGTTCAAGTCACTTTTTATAATTCTCGAGCAATGTGGGATTGAGAAAGAATATGGTCAATTAATCCTTTTCATTCTTTCAAAATTGGGTCCTGATTACTCAGTTTTTTTGTCTACTTTTCATGCTACTAGGCTTGTTGTTCCTAAGTGGAAAATGTCTTTTTTAAATTATTTTCTTGATTCACTGACAAAGGAGAAATATAAGTTGATCCATATGGGGTCCTTAATTCTTCCAAGGGAAAGTATCATGCTCTCTTGGTTTAAGTAAACAAGAATCTCAAATCAAAAGAGAACCAAATTGTGAAGAAGCCAAAGTTAGAGATTGAAGATGATAGTTCGAAGCCTACTGATGAAGATTCAGTAAAGAAGGGTAAGAAGAAAAGGAGCACATCCAAGTGTTCTTATTACAGCAAGGATTTTAATTCAAAGAAGAATATGGACATCATGTCTCAACTTCTTGAGAAGCACAAAATCAAAATTCCAGATGAACTAGAAAAGCCTGTTGATTCCTCAGAACAATGTCATAGTGTGCACTTCCAAGGTGATATAACTTATGATTTGAGTTCCAGATTTCTATCCTTTTTCTCATTCCTTTGATATATATTTAGTCTCTAATATATCATAATCATAAATATCATATCCTTTCTTTGATAATCCTCCTCTCAATCTACTAGATTCACCTCCCAAAAATTGTGATTTTTCACTAGATATTAACTTGTCTTTGAGCAGCTCTTCCTCACAAGATTATATATCTGATTTAGAACATTGTTTGCAGGATCATATGCATGTCATGACACATAATATACCGCCATCCATACAATATACAATACCTCTAAATAATCCTAAGACTATACAAATCCCAAGTTCAGTAGTTGATTCCTCATTGGTCACTTATGCAGTGTTACTTATATTACATGGTCTAAAGTCTTTTCTATCTTTCAGTGGTTGGTTATCCATGACCTTAGTCATATTTGGACTTATATTAAATATGTTTGTATATTTTCTAAGAACTTATGGTTCATATATCATGTCCATCCATCATTCAAATTTTTACACCTATCAGTTTTCCCCGGTTGCTCATAGTTTTCCTAGTCTAGCCCTATATCCTCATGGAGTCACTGAAGCCTTTGTATTTGCTGTTCCATAAGCTAATGTTTCTGATATATCAGAGTTTTATCAGCCTAGAATCATATATATAAAGGTGCTACGTCATATTGGAAGATTGACATGTGATTCACATCACAATTTTGCAGCTATTCAGGGAATTGAGTGTGAAATAAATTGTCTTAATTTGTGTACTCTTTGGGAAGGATCATGCACATATCTCTTTTCCATTTCAGATTTTGTTTGCATATAAAATTTTGACAGCAACAAGAAACATTCAGATAATTCTCCTACTTCATCAGTTGATGAGAGACAAGGAGTCTCTCCTATTCTTCCTTGCAGATTCTACACTCTAGCGCATGATCATGGAGTTCATGATTTCTTCAACAAGTATTCCATCCAGAAGAAATTCATTCAGCTCATTCAAGTGAATATAAAGATATGTTTAAGACATATTATTTCAAAAAAAATTCCTTGTCCTTTCTTGAGGGAGGATTTTTCCCATGTGGTTTTTCCTCTTTCCTCACTTTTCTGGACATGAATAATTGTTAAAGGGTAACCATAGCCCTATTGTTTGGCCCTATATGCATCCATATTTTTGACATACCATCATAATGTCAGAATTATAGGTGGTGTTGGAATATAACAAACCCACTCATAACTTATGATAAAATAATTAATCATTATTTGATTAATTATTCACCCACTAGCTTAATTAGTTGGCATCCACTTCCACTTTAAAGTTAATACATGCCATCCATATCCCATGAATGCTTTATTTATGATTCTGGGTTGATCTTGACCACTTTTTGGCCATCCAGAATCAGTATACAACACTTTACAACATATTCTTCTTTATTCAACGTTTCCATCTTTTTTGTGGATAAGGTAAAGCTAGTAAAGTAAGAAACTGGGTCCCTTTGTTTCCAACCCATACTTCATGACTTTCTCTCCATTTTATAGGATTAGAATTTTTTTCCATCTCCCTTGACAAATCACTCATGATTTTTCCAATTCGTGAGGTCCTTGATAGATTTGGGAAGCGCTTTATGTACACTTTATGTACACTATTATTCATCATTATTCAATGAAAGGATACACACCAATATTCATCTCTTCATTCATGTGATTCAGTCTCTTTTCTTCTCTCTAGTTTTCTCGTGTATGCTTGTGAGAATTCTTAGTAGCAAGATCTATTTCATGTGCTTCTTCTTAGCATCTTTGCTCATAGAATTGAAGCTATTATTTCTACAAAGTGGACTAACATTGAGAAAGTTTCCTTTAAATATATCAAAGCAGCAATAGCCCAGATGCCTTCTTTGAAGAGTCCATACTTTGAAAAGGACTTTATTTTATATACCTTTGCTTCAGACAACTCCCTCGCAGCAGTGCTTACGCAGAAAGGTAATTGGGAGATGAATACCCAGTATCATTCATGATTATTGGGTTACAAGGGGCTGAATTGAATTACCCAGTTGTGGATAAGAAAGCATGTGTAGTCTTCAAGGTGACAAAACAATTCATACCCTATATTCTAAAAAATAGAACAAAATTTGTTGTTCCTCACCCAATTGTTAGGCCTCTTTTTGTGCAAAAGGAACTGGGTGAGAGGGAATTGGGTGACTTCCCAATTCCCTAAAGGAGTATGATGTAGAATTCAAAACACATATCATCATCAAAGGTCAATGGTTTTGCAATTTAATGGCAAATAATCAACTGATAAAGATCCCGATTGGGAGAATGAAGCTAGAGTGAACTTGATTGATGCATGTCCTATCTTCACTGCTCCCAAATCTTGGTACATAGATTTGGTGTACTATCTTCAACAAGGATATCTACTGGAGAAATGGAACTCCAAGAAGAGAAGGGTGCTTCAGTTGAGGTCAACCCCATATGAAATAATGGATGGAGTGCTTTTCAGAAAAAAATTATGATGGAGTTTTGCTCAAATGTCTGGAAAGAGAGGATGCCTCCAAAATAGCCAAAGAATTACATGACAGACCAATAGGAGGACATTATTTTGAGGATAACACAATGCAAAAGATACTTAGAGTTGGATATTACTGTCCAACTTTATTTAAATATTCCCATGCCTATGCAAGAAAGTGTGATGTGTGTCAGACGAGTGGTGGAAAATTGGCAAAAGTAGCGGGACCGTTACAACCTGTTACTATTTCAAATTCGTTTGACTAGTGGGGCATAGATGTTATTGGGAAATCAATCTGAATTCTTCATTAAAACATCGATATATCCTTACGGCCATCGACTCTTTCACACGATGGGTGGAATCAATTCCATTGTGCAAAGTGAACAAAGATGATGTCATTGACTTCCTACAAGAGAACATTATGACGAGGTTTGGAGATCCAATTTATCTTGTTTTGATAATGCATCTTATTTCTCATCCGTTAAAATAACTAAGTTTTCTTATGAAAAGGGAATTAAGTTACATTACTCAGTTAATTATTATCCTCAGGGAAATGGTTGAGCATAATCAACAAATAAGAGCCTTATCCAAATTTTGAAGAAAACCTTTATTCAAAATCAGATAAATTGGCACTCAGCCCTTCCAAATGCATTGTGGGCAGATAGGGTCACTCCAAAGAATGCCTTAAGAGTGTCTCCCTATATTTTGGTATATGGAAAAGAAGCTTTATTTCCCCTAAACATTATGTTCCTGTCTTCACATTTAGATCAAGCCTCAAGGGGTTCCAGTAGCGAAGTTTTACAAGCATGAATTGAAACTTTGTTAAAACTGGAGGAACTACGGAAAGAGGCTAAAGATAATTTCAACCAACATTAGGGTATGATCAAAATATGGTTCGACAAGAGAAAATCTGGTATAAGAAACTTTGATGTAGGAGACCTAGTTTTGAAATGGGATGATCCTCACGCAAAAAAGGGCAAGCACACAAAGTTCCAACATTTATGGATTGACCCTCACCTAGTCGCTGAAAATTTAGGCCCTGCAACTTACAAATTGGAAGATTTACAAGGACAGGAAGAATGTCTTCCTGTAAATGGACTTTGTCTCAAACATTACTTTACTTAGAGTCCTAGGAACCCTTTGTACATAAATAAACTTGTTGTTATTGATTTTGTTTTCCAGTTGTTTATTTTCATGTTTGTTTCACCTTATTTCATAGCCTTAGTTTGTTTGCTTTTAATAAGCCAGCTCAATTTTGGTGCTTGGAAGTATAGGCCTCTTATTAAACTCAAAATATTTGGATGTCGGGAATTTCTTATGGGAAAGAGAAGATGATAAAGTTAGATCATAATGATATTCTTTAACTGTTGACCGATGATTGAAAGGGAATCTGGTCTTAAAGTTCACATTTGAATCATTATAACCCCTGTGAAATAACCAAGACTCATGAGGTCTGGAGTACTATCTTAGGGTTTCATCCATTCTCACGTTAATATCTGTCTTAGAAAGCATATCATGATGGACCCATGGAAAGGAAGCAGCTTTAACAGACATATGGTATTCAAAATGATCCCATTGATACAAATAAAAAAAGTCCAAAAGGCTTAGATTGAAAAGTCAATTTTCTGAAATATCCAATCTTCAATTAAAGAAACGATGATGAAGAAATAAATCGTCAGAACAAAAGGGTCGTCAAAACAGCAAACATCAACAAACAAATTTGTCACTCACACAAAAGGACATTGTGGATGGAATAATTGTAATGTACCAAATTTTTCATTGTGCCACAATGGACAAATCACATTTTCCATATTCATGAAAGTTGTCAAATGGATGCTAAAAGTCAAATAATTGCCAAGGAGGAAATCACTAGTTTCCTAGGTTGGGGGTGGAAGCTTTGAGATTTGGAATGAGGGGGATAATAAATGATGTTTAGACATTATAAGGGGATAAATATTTAATAATTTATCTTATTAAATAAATATAATAGAAAATGGAAATGGCAATGGAGCATGAAGACACATGGAGACTATGGGGCCCACACTAGCTAGAATTCCTATGTTAAATGGTATCTTTCTCTTGCAAATTCAAATATATGGGAAGACTAATGTTTTTGGATGCATTATAAGGTTAATATACTTGTCCATATACTTCATAGGTCTAATTTGTGATTAATTGTAACTTACATTGGAGAGGAAGAGCCAAATGGGAGTTTCATGGACACTTGGCTAGATTCCCCTTACATTTATGACATCTATGACACCAATGATGGAGATTCTAAGACAGTTATGACACAAGTCAGATATGAAGGCTGACATACTGTCATACTAACATGTCAATACTGAATACATCATCTTAGAGGTCGAATTTGGGAGTTGGAGAAGGCCAAGAGGCTCCTACTCAAATTTGGGAGAAGAGGGAAGGTGAAGAGAGAGGCCACATGGCATAGCATGAGCAGCCACACCAATTCAACTTGGATTTGGTTTATATATGGATTTGGAAAATTAGAATACTAATAATTTTTATAAAATACAGGGATCAGCCATGAGAAGAAGCTTTTTCTCATTTGTGAATTGTGAGAGCTAGTGGATGACTGGTTTTCTTGCTTAAGCTAATTTCGAAGGTGAAAGATTCCCATTCTAGTTGGTGTTTGGAAAGGCCACTCAGGTATTTCATGGAGATTTAATGGATTCTTATTTTCAGTTGTAAGCTACAGGAAATCATGTGGATTCTTATATTGCAGCACTCTCTCTCAACTATTTCCAGTTTTCACACCATATTCATGCAAATGGAGGGATTGCACTTTGGATGATATATTGATCTCTTTGGGGAATATTTTGATGCCAATTATATTATTTTATTATATTTATTATATTTATTTCACGTTCATAATACTCTCAGGTCGAAATACCCAAAATAATTCATGTAAAAATGTTGAACAATGAAGAAATAATGTCATTTCCCCACTATCTTGTTGTGAACCATTGTAATGCTGATGATTTAGAATTGGTATAGCCTTTAATTGTCCATTTATGATTATAATAATTTCAATATGCTATTTTATTCATTCTCAAAAAAATTCAAGTCTAAATTCCCAAGATTTGTATGTCAAAATGACTTTTAATGAGCAAACAATGACCATTTCCACTCCATTTTGATATATGCCATGGTAATGCTTATTATTTCAAACGGAGGAATGTATATATGATAAATGTATGATGGATGGACTGTAATTAATTTTTATTTCAAGTCTCATTTTCAGTACTTAATCATTGGAATCCATTTTACTCATTTTTATTTCATTGGGAGAAGATTTCGTGCATTTTCCCCAAGGGTCGAAATTGTGACTTGGGAGTTGTTTTGGAAAGAGGCATAACAGACTGTATAAACTGAACCATGATGCATATGAGAATTTTAAAATTTCCCTTACACATACCCATCATCTTTTCAAAAATTCAAGTGAATTTGGGATCATTTGTGAAGCCATTTCCGGCAATTACCCAAGGGGAATTGGAGCTGGCAATTTGCTAGTAAAGACTCCTATTTTGAACAGAACATTAAACAAGTTTGCAGAAGTAATTCTGAGGTCAAAAAAAATACATTAGAATTATATTTAAGTTATATTATCATTCATGTACCTTCAGATAAAATTTGGAAGCATTTGGGTCAATTTGGAGGTCTAGACATCAAAACTAGTCAAGAGCCAAAATTGTGGAAAATTTGGAAAATTGGGCATTTTAAGAAAATTTGAAAAAGGGGACATTACAGTGGTATCAGAGCATGATATTGGAACCTTATTTGGTATAATATTTATGAGTAAAATAATTCAGGGACCACCATTATGTATTTAAACCCAAAAGTGCTTTTGTTGAAGAGGAAAAAAAAAAGTAGAAGGCGACAATTTTTTGGAAACTATGACTAGGCATGAAAAGAGAACCTCATATGATGGTGAGGAGATAATAAAAAGCATGGAACCTATATTTGAATACATGACCAAGAATATTATGAAAGGATTTGAATTTTTGGCTATCCAAAGTTGGGAAAAATATATTGATTTTAAGAAAACCAAGGAGAAAAATGCATTAGCTTGTTTGAAGGAGAAAAAGGAGGAGACCCATGAACCACCTAGCTCTGAAATAGGTGGAGTAGAAGAAGTAGTACATGAATATGATCAAAATTCACTCCCAAGTGACTCTGAAAAATATGAAGAGACATCACATGAGTATGAATAAGTTTTTATTGAAAATACTGAAGATCATTTTGAGACACATGCTACCTTGGAAATGAAACAAAGAGCATCTACTGATGGATGCTTGAACTATGAAGGATTACCTACTGATGGGTGCTCACAACTCTATGTTGGTGACACAGATATCAGATTTCAGAATGTTTTCGCAAGCCAAAATTCCATTAAACATGAAAATGAAGACCTTGTAGCAGTTGAAGAAGAAACAAGATCAACTTCCCCATCACCACTTGAGCTTGATGAAGTTGGTCCAAGCAAGAAGGAACAAGGTGAGGAGGTTCATTTGCAAGAGCCTCATTTTCTTGAAGGGTCCTTAAAGATGAATGAAAATAAGATCCAAGAGGCCCTTAGCATACTCCATGACACTTAAGCATTGGTATCAAATCCTTGTTGGAGGGATACATCCTTGGAGGAGCCATCCTTCCTTGAAAACATGGAGAATATCCAAAGAGCAATGTGCAACATCAAAGGTAATTTCATGTCTTTGCTTTTTGATAGAAAAAACGTCATTGAGCTTAGTTAATTTTTACATGAATCCTACTTGAAGAATAATGAAGTTATTCATAAGCTCACAATTCAAAATGAGCAACTTCTTGAAAAGTTGCAAGACACTTGTTTTTCCTCTGATGTTTCAGATTTTCATAAGGTAGATTGCTTGGAGGATTCTCATGACATGATGGATCATGAGAAACATGAAAAATTGCAGGTTCTTGATGTTCTTGAGGATGATAGTGATGAGATCCAATCACTAGTAATGGTGGAAGAGGAACTTGAGTTGCCTCTTGAAAATGGTTACACAATTTTTGAAGAAGTGCATAATTCCACCACCTTGGAACCAACCCATGAGGAAATGTTTTCTTTTTTTAGGGAGGTGCATAATCCTACCCCTATGGATCCTTCAAATTATGACAATTTTGCACTTACTGGTCATTTGGGTGAGTTGGTTCTTTCTCCTACATCCTACACTTCTAAATTTTGTAGCAATCATCCTAATGAAGTATGGGTGAAAGGTTTCTTTTTATGGTGCCACATGAAGAGCATGGACATTATATTTCTCCTTTTGATGATGGAATTATTAGAGAACCATCTTATTTAAATTTTCAGCAGCATTCTTTTTTACATTATGATTATACACATCTACATGGGTGCACCTATGATGTTCACTTGAGTCACTTGGAGACTCATGATTTTCCTTGCTCCTCTCCTAGTCTATTTGAAGTTGGAGGAAATTCATCCCACACTTGGGTGAAGAGTTATATGATTGAAAAAAATTATTATTGGCAGCAACATCCTCTGATGTTACATGATGATATACATATTCATGCGTGTATTGATGAGACTTCTTTGAGCCACTTGAAGTCTTCATGTTTTATTTGCTCCGTATTTGGTTCATATTTTGGTGGAGGTTCTTCATTCACTTCTTGAATGAAAGAAAAAATGGTTGATTCTTATTTTGATGCATATTACATTCTATGGGAGCAGAAATATAGGACATGGGATCCTCACTATGTCATTGGAGCATATTTGATTGGTCACTTGAAGCATGTATGTACTTGGCAAATGGTAGTCTACTCACTGGGAGGTATAAGCACTTTCATGGTTTCTTGGTGAGGCGCCTCCTTGATATACATTCTTATTATGTTGTTATATACTTTGATGATATATATTATGCACTCATGATGTTTGGAAGAATTCATACAAGAAAATGGGATCCAGGAATTCTCTTTCCAAATGGTATGGGTTGGAGAGCACTCTTAATTGTTGAAGTGCAATGCAAGCAATGGGACCCTGGGATAGTTTTTAGTCCCATTGATTACAAATTATTTGGGAAACAAGAAGTGTGGGAGATGGATTCCCCATTTAATAAGGTGATTTTAATAATATTATTGCAGCATCAAGCATGGTGGTTCCTCTCTAAAATCTTCATGGAATCTCAAAGACTCAAGGTGGGCAACTCAGTGGCAACTTCAAAGAATCATATAGAAAGAAGGTTCTTCAACAACCATGTTTGAAATTGCTTGGGGACAAGCCATATTGGGAAGGGAGGATTTTTAATGTCCCAAATTTTCCACTGTGTCACAATGGACAAATCACATTTTCCATATTCATGAAATTTGTCAAATGGATGCTAAAAGTCAAATAATTGCCAAGCAGGAAATCACTAGTTTCCTAGGTTGGGGTGGAAACTTTGAGATTTGGAATAAGGGGGATAATAAATGATGTTTAGACATTATAAGGGGATAAGTATTTAATAATGTAGCTTATTAAATAAATACAATATAAAATGGAAGTGGCAATGGAGCATGAAGACACATGGAGACTATGGGGCCCACACTAGCTAGAATTCCTATGTTAAATGGTATCTTTCTCTTGCAAATTCAAATATATGGGAAGCCTAATGTTTTTGGATGGATTAAAAGGTTAATATACTTTTCCATATACTTAATAGGTCTAATTTGGTATGAATTTTAACTTACATGGGAGAGGAAGAGCCAAATGGGAGTTTCATGGACACTTGGCTAGATTCCCCTTACATTTATGACATCTATGACACCAATGACAGAGATTCTATGACAGTTATGACACAAGTAAGATATGAAGGCTGAAATAGTGACATAATGACATGTCAAGACTGAATATAGCATCTTAGAGGTCAAATTTGGGAGTTGGAGAAGGCCAAGAGGCTCCTACTCAAATTTGGGAGAAGAGGGAAGGTGAAGAGAGAGGCCACATGGCATAGCATGAGCAGCCATACCAATTTGACTTGGATTTGGTTTATGGATGGATTTGGAACATTAGAATACTAATAATGTTTATAAAATATATGGATCAGCCATGAGAAGAAGCTTTTTCTCATTTGTGAAATTGTCATTTGTGAATTGTGAGAGCTAGTGGATGACTAGTTTTCTTGCTTAAGCTAATTTCGAGGGTGAAAGATTCCCATCCTAGTTGGTGTTTGGAAAGGCCACTCAGGTATTTCATGGAGATTTAATGGATTCTTATTTTTAGGTGTAAGCTATAGGAAAGCATGTGGATTCTTCTATTGCAGCACTCTCTCTCAACTATTTCCAGTTTTCACACCATATTCATGCAAATGGAGGGATTGCGCTTTGGGCGAGTTTTGATCTCTTTGGGGAATATTTTGATGCAAATTATATTATTTTATTATGAATATGATCTATATTTCATGTTCAGAAGACTCTCAGGTCGAAATACCCAAAATAATTTATGTAAAAATGTTGAACAATGAAGAAATAGTGTCATTTCCCCACTATCTTGTTGTGAACCATTGTAATGCTGATGATTTCGAATTTGGAAAGAATTTCATTTTCCATTTATGATTGTAATAAGTTAAATATGATATTTTATTCATTCTCATAAATTTTCAAGTAAAAATTCCCAAGATTTGTATATCAAAATGACTTTTAATGAGCAAACAATGACCATTTCCACTCCATTTTGATATATGCCATAGTAATGCTTATTATTTCGAATGGAGGAATGTATATATGATAAATGTATGATGGATGGACTGTAATTAATGTTTATTTCAAGTCTCATGTTCGGTAATTAAGCATTGGAATCCATTTTACTCATTTTTATTGCATTGGGAGAAGATTTGGTGCATTTTCCCCAAGGGTCGAAATTATGACTTGGGAGTTGTTTTGGAAAGAGTCATAACAGACTCTATAAACTGAATCATGATGCATATGAGACATTGAAATTTTCCCTTACACATACCCAGCCTATGTTCAGAAATTCAAGTGAATTTTGGATCATTTGTGAAGCCATTTCCGGCAATTACCCAAGGGGAATCGGAGCCCCCATTTGCTAGTAAAGACTCCTATTTTGAACAAAACATTAAACAAGTTTTTAGAAGTAATTTGGAGGTCACAAAAAATACATGAGCATGATATTTAAATTATATTATCATTCATGTACCTTCAGAGAAAATTTGGAAGCATTTGGGTCAATTTGGAGGTCTAGACATCAAAACTAGTCAAGAGCCAAAATTGTGAAAAAAATGGAAAATTGGGCATTTTAATAAAATTCCAAAAAGGGGACATTACAAGAACCTGTACCAAATTCTCAAAGTAAAAAGAAGACTCAGGAGACTTTTTCAGTCATAAAGAAAGAATCAAAATAATTCTTATAGCATGGGAATGAGGAACAAACGAATACATCTATCTTATTATGTCACGATCCTATGGAGTCTTATCTGATGGCAGCTTATAGACAAAGGGTAAAATGAACTTCATACTTTGACCCCAGGAGAGTTATCAAGACACTGAGCTCTTGGTTACCCTACTCCCAAAAAAATGGTATAAAATTTGATGTTTGAAAAGTTGCATCCCTGGATAAATCTAGTTTAAAGAAGTCTTAGGAAATGCTTGCAAGTAATCATTGAACATTCATGGTGCAGTGCCATATGGAAATCTTGTTGTTCAAAGAAGGTTTTTTCAAAGATCTTTGTTCACCAGCTAGTCGTTAATTGTTGCTGCTACAACTGATTCCCCATTTTTTTTTACATTTTAGGGCCCCTCCTTTCATTTTTTATTTTTACACTTGTTTCCCAACTCAGATAAACCCTCCCTGCATCCTTAGTCTTTCCTAGAAGCTCGAGCAGAAGGTTTTTCCCTAAGCCTGAAGTGTGATTTTGGTAAAAAATACTTAGGCACAACCAAGAAACAAGCCTTACAAGAAAATATGCTCTAATTTAAGATCAATGGTTGAGAATCACTCCAATCAAGATCCAATGACCAAGAAATGGTGGGAGCGAAAGTGCGGATTCGGAGAGTTCAAGGTTGAACTTCGTAAAAATTGGACAATCCGGCTTCCAATTTCTGATTTCCGCAAAATGCAGAAGAGGAAGGGCGGAGACAGAAACATGGAAGAGGAAGATGCAAGTTTCACTTATGAAAAGGTTACAAACCCGATTTTTTACTTCCGCATAGATCCAACGGTCCAGAAGGATTCCACGCAAATCAACGGCTCAGAAAGGTGGAAAAGAAAAGAGCGAAAGCGGAAGATGCAGGTTTTGGTCAAGTAAAGGTTGGAATCCCTATTTCTGATTTCTGCATAGATTGACGGTTTAGAAAGCTTCTGAAATGATCAACAGCTCAGAAAAAATAAGAAATGCGGAAGCGGAAGGATTGAGTTTAAATTTCAAACACATTGGCAAACCCGCTTTACGGAAGGGTGGAAGCGGAAAGGAGGAGGTGGAAAAGTTAAAGTTTAACTTTCGAAAAAGTTTGAATTTTTGTTTTCTGATTTTTTCATAGATCAACAGTCCAGAATCACCCTGCATAGATCAACGACTCAAAAGGTTTCGGAAGGGAAGAAGTGGAAAAGTGGAGGCGAAAAGTTAGAATTTTGGTTGTGAAAAGCTTAGAATCTCATATTTAGACTTTATCCGCATAGATCGACGACTAGGGATGAGCCCGCATTGATCCAACGGCCAAAAAAATGTAGAAGTGGAAATGCGGAGGCAGAAAAGTAGAATTTTAATTTGATAAAGTTGGTGAACCCGGTTTCTGCTTTCCAGAAGGGCAGAGGCGAAAAGGAGCTATCAAGGTTGCATGATCTAACGATTCAAATCATACTCGATCCATATTTGAGATGATCTGAGCCGTCCAACCTTTGTTTTGTTTTTTACTGTGAACCATTAGGGAAAATGAGAAATCTTTTCCCGAAACTTATACTAATTTTTTTTGCTTGCTTAACATGGCGTTAATCATCATGTTTTTGTTTTGTTTAAATAAACGACACATATCATTAAACTTACAATTGAAAATACGATGATTAGTTACAGTCACCATTGACAAATTATTGTTGTTGTTTCCAGATCAAATATATCTCTCATGATGTTCTCTTTTGTATTACAGGTACTATGGTTCACCAAGTTAGGATGGGCGATAGTGAGATCGGGTAAAGGTTGCAATTTTCAAAGGCTAAGATTCATGGCAGATATAGATCTGCAGTCCTGAAGAATTCCGTTGTTCAACTTGCACGAATGAAATAAATTTCTCAGGTCTGCGGAATTGGTTAAAGGGATACATCTTTCAACGACCGAGATCAAAGGTGGAGTCATATCGATGGAGGAGAAAATTTATGTTGATTCAACCAGCACAAGGAAATGAGATTTTGAAATCTGCGGAATTGGTGAAAGGGATACATATTTCAACGACTGAGATGAAGGTTTGATATAGATCAACGATTGAGGTTGATTTTGCGGATTGAAGTGGAAGATGGAACATTTCAGAGCTGTGAAATCCTATAGACACGGCAGGATTAAGTGGAGGCGACCTTGGTTGATTTGTGATCTACAGTCAAAATCAATTTCGCAATGCAAATATGAAGAAAAAGATAAAGGAGTGTGTATTTCCATTAGGGAAAGACCTTTGTAATTTGTTTTTATTTGTTTGTTTTTGAAACCATTAGATTTATCCAGGTGAGTGAATTAGAAGCCTGGGAATATCCTGGGTGATGGATAAAGTTAGTATAAATAGGGGTGCAGAGCACCATAGTATATATATTTTTGGCCTGGTAAAAGAATTATGGACTATTTTTGTAAAAGAGCCACGTCTTTTCTAATAAAAAGGATCATTTTGTTGGAACAAAGGGCCTACGCAGAGATTTAATCGGAATGTGTGGAATGCATACTGTAGAATTATTTCTTCTTGCCTATGTACATCATACAGTGAGATTGTTCTAACCTCCTGGAACTATTTCCTTGATCATGAATGCATGTTGTCTATATAAATGTCTGTGTTGATAGGGTAATAAATGGTTTAATTATATTATAGCTACCTCTGATATTATTTCTGCTGTGAATGTGATTATTATGTTGGTACAGTTATCTGTTAGACCTTTATGAGCATTTACAGTATATTACTATGAACTCTAAATTTTCTCCCTGTTCAAGGATAGAATAGTTTAGTTTTAGATCTAGATTAAACCTTCATTTAGCTTAGGCACTTGCATATCATTCTTTAAACGAAAATCATATAAACGGTGGACTAGGCCGTAACCAGTAAAATATTAAAATAACTTAATCTATGGTAGTTGGAACCGTGAACCAGACATATTATCCACACCAAACGGTGTCTGATCTAATTGGGATCATTCACCGGGAGAATCCCTACAGCTTGATACTTGGGATTTTTCCAGACATCAACACATGGGTAGTACGATTTGGGTGCAGTCTACTGGGACAGAGAAACACGACTTGGGAACAATATTTTTGGATAGAGTAGCACAAGTTGGGTGCACTTTGTCAAGACATAGTAGTACGGTTTTGGCACACTTTTCCAGGTCAAAGTGGTAAGCCTTAGGCACAATTATAGGACCGAGTGGTGTGACTTGGGCACCTTGAGTGACTGATGTAGTCATGTCAGTTGGGCATACTTGGTTCTAAGCAAGAGTATTAAAGTACATAGGGATTGATGCAGTGAAGAATTTGAGACATGTGTTGAGGTAGTTCTATGGACTGAACATAGATTCGATGTCCAAAAATTGATGGATGTCTTGGGGTTTCCTTGATTATCTTAGATAATAATTTGTATAGACATAGTCCCGTATCTATTGTATATTTGTGCATGAGTGTTTGTTTGGTTGGGTTCACTCATTTGTTGTATCTTGTACTATATGTAACAATCTTCATAAAGAGTTCGTTTGCCTAATTTGGGAACCATCATATGCTTGTGCATTCATTGTCTTGTATATTGTTGGATACTTGCATTGTGGTGTTCATTTAGTGCTTGATTGTATAATTGGATAAGTGTTGGAATATTGTAGTGCAAGTGATTATTGGGTGAGTAAGTTAAGTAGGATCTTGCAATGACCTAATATTTCATGGCTCAAGGAGTAGTTATGGGAAGACCTTGAGTGAATAGGTGTAGTTCAAGTATAACAACCATAAGTAGGTCAAGCCCTTGCGGACGTGGCACACTGATGTCGCATGTTCCTTGGAGTTAAAAAATGGAAAAATCGGGGAAATACTCCTAGGTTCATTCCAATTGGTATCATAACACAACTTTTGAGAAAAAATGGTATCGTAGCAACTTCACCACTTTTGAGTAGGAAATTTGGTGTAGCGCATCAGTTATGTAGAGTCGAGCGCACATATGGATTTGTGGCCAAGACCAAAACCGTGGTTGTAAAGTGTGGATGCAGGAACAGAACAAACCAAAATGTAGGTGTGGTAGACTTGCATGGGACACTTTAGGAAAAAAGAGGTTGTATACAACATAATGCAATACTATACAGCATTGGTGCAGAAGGTGATAGGTCGCAGGGAAATATCATTGTTTGCATATTAGTGCATTGGATTCTTTGGAAGAGAAAGTACAATACGACTTAAGTAGGGGGTGCACCACAGAAAGAACATAAGAAGAATTGACCAAAGTCAAGTTTAATACCATGAATGTGGATTAGCATGGATTGGACCAAAAGTTCAAGAATTCATCCCAAGCCCAATAGACAAGGTTGCCACATATCAACGCATGGATTTAATCTTGCACAAAGGAAGTTAAGGAATTGGAAATCCAAGTAGAAACTTGAGTGCAACAACCATCCAACATGGGTTCATTCAATGTACTGGATGAGACCCGCAACAAAACAATGAAGCAATAAGTTAGGATTTCAAGAAAAGGTGAGCCTATTTCATTTTATATTTGTGGATAGAACCACTTTGTGAGTGGGTGTCCTTGGAAATGGAAATGGGTAGCCTTGGTAGAAGCCAAAGAAGCATGAAATTTGAGGGGGAGGGGAGTAAGAAGCATTGAAAGATAAACCAGTGTATGAGACTATGAAAGAAGAGCAGAGAGTTTTGAGTTCCTTGGTAGGAATTCTAGGAAAGTTTCCAAAAGGAGGTTGTGAATATGCATTGCAGGATGGAGATGCAAAAGCACTTTGTTTTGTGAATGAAACCATTTCTACATTGAAGGTGGAAACATTAATAACTATTGGTGCCAACCACAGTTTTGTGAGTCAGCAGACTATGGAGGGACTTCACTGTAAGTCTGAGAGTTGTGGATTCTTAGTAAAGTTGGTGAAGCCATATACGAGCCTTAATTCACTACTATTAGGATTAATTAATCCTCCCTTTACCCACATAGTCTATTTGTTCATTTTTCCTAGCTTAGGAGGCCATCATCACTAACTAGTGCATGGGGAACACTGTTGAAATATTGTAACTTCAAATGATATTCTAAATGTATTTTACTAATGTAACCCAAGGGAGATGTTATTATTCCTCTGGTAGGGTGCTACTATTGTATTTGGTCATCATAGAGTCATGAGGTAAATCCATCATTGTAATTCGGGTCATTAGTACCCTAATAAATAGTATCATATATTGTTTTGAGTCTTCCTAGGTGAATTCGACCTAGACAGTTTAGTGGGGCCAACTTGTTTACAGTAAAAGTCAGTTGGCTCAATGTGTATAAATAGGAGAGATGTGATTCTTATCTAGACACAGACTCACTCACTTGAGTAGCGGATAGAAAAGAGAGAGAGATGGAATAGAAGGAGGAGAATGCATGTTTTTTGGGTTATATCTTATACATCTTATACATAGGAATTGTTGGCTGGGTTTTATTCCCCTTGAGGGTTTCCCAGGATAAATATTGTGTCTATCTTGTGATTGTGTTTCTTTCGGTGATTCTGCATATGCTACTGATATGATTTTGAATTGAACACTAATGATATATATCCTAGAATATGAAATATTAACATGGAATTAGAGCTATCCTGAATAGGATAGCTTTCACAAGGTGAAACTCCCTCTCCTCCCTCTTTGGAAGAAATTAGGGTTTCTGCAAAATTTGGAATTTGGAAGATATTCTTGCATAGAAAGTTGAGCCTCCCTAGAGCACCTCTATTGATCCCAGGATCGAATTTTTTGGGTGGTTGAATATCAAGGAAATCCAAACCCTAGTTTGGCCATGAACCATAAAACTGCAGAAAACCATAACCAGAAATCCTGCAGAGTTGCAACCTCGCAAGTAGGATTTGAAGGGTGAAGACTTGGGATCTCTAGAAATCAGTTGGACCAACCAACTCTCCTCAGTCAAGTGCATCTACTAGTAAGGTAAGCCTCCTATTTTGATAAATTTCATTTTTAGTGACCTACTAGAGAAGATGGCCCCAAGCATTAAGTTTGAGGACAAACTGGAAGGAATAGAAAACTTCCTATCTTGGAAGTATAGGATTGGTCTCATTCTAAAAGAGAATGGTCTTAAGAAGTACATCAAGGCTAAGATTGAAGAACCTAAAGAAGATGAAGCTAAGGAGAAGTTTGAACATTACCTAATCAATGCAATACGGATCATTTATGATTATATTAAGGATCGCTTGATCCCTCAAGTGTCATCTAAGAAGACACCTAAGCAGTTGTAAGATGCAATTTCCAGAATGTATGAGGGAAGGAACATCAATAGAAAGATGAATCTGAAAGCTCAACTGAAGGGAACCATGATGAGTCAAGGAGATTCTATTCAATATTACTTCACAATGGTCTACCAGTTCATAGAACAACTAAGTGCTATTGGAGACACCCTTGATGAGGATGAACTAGTTATGACTACTCTCAATGGTCTCACTAGACCTTGGGACTCATTCATACAAACTCTGTGTGCCAGAAAATAAAGTATGAATTTTGACATAGTATGGGAATATTGCATATAAGAGGAAGCTAGAGTAGCCAATAGAGAAGCTCTACTTAGTGAATATGATCAGGCTCTAGCTAGCCATACTAAAGGAATAAAACAATCAAACTTCAAGAAGAGTAATCATAAGCCTCCAAAGAAAAATTTTCAGAAGAAGAAGAAGGATTACTCAAAGTATCAATGCTACACTTGTCATAAGATAGGACACCTAGCCAGAGAGTTCCCATTGTTAGAACAGTAATCCATCCTTAGTGCCTTAGTTTATACCTTATTCAATTTCTTTTGCTTCTATGCATTGAGTTGTTATGGTTTAGACTTAGGGAAATTGGTATAGGAGGTGAACTAGATATTTTCAGACCATTCACACACACACCAGTGCTCTATCTTGGTCAACCCAACACATGTACACTCTCATTAATTCCTTGGAGCATTACTTCCTTGTTTTGGGGAATCTGGGTTTGACTAGGGGCGCTAGTGTTGTATTTTGTCCATTTTTGGCCTCCAAGTGCATTTATTGTTCTCCTTGAGCCACTCCCACACCTATACTTGCTAAAACATGCCTATCGTGGACTCATTTATGCCCCAGCACGCCTCACCAACTTTCACACCATGGTTCGTGACTGTTTGGGGTGATTCGAGTGTTGATTGGTCCACCTAGGAGGCATTGAGGTCAAATATTGTCTTGACACATGTGCACTCCCAATTGGCTTCCTAAGCCTCACGAATTCTTCCTAATGTAATATATTTCTGATATAAACACATTCATATGTTAGATAGTTCAATAATATCCACTTTATTTTCACATTTGTATGTAAATTTTGTTACTCTTTCAAGCTTTTTGCTGGTTTTTCCAAACTAATTTGAGTTGTGAGAGTCTCTGGTGCTCCTAGATCCAGATGTGAATCAAGTTATCACATGGTATCAAAGATGATTGGAGTTGCAGATCAATACATAGTGTTTGAGTTGCATAATGAGGGATTTTCTAGATAGATTTGAGTGTTTTTTGTAGGTACATTTAGCAAATTCTCACCACTAGCACAAATAGAGATGGAGCAAACTCATGTCTTGTTAACTCCATTCAATTACTTTGAATGGAAGGTAGATATGGTCGTCCAAATGAGATCCAAGGGTCTCTATAGGGTCACCATGGGGATAAAGGTCGAGCCAAATTTTGCAGTAGAGAAGTCGAAATACTTCAATAGACTTGATTAAGCCTTTGCAATGCTATGTCTCAACATTTCGAGAGATATCATGTTTCATGTTGACATTTTATCCACCCCAAATAAATATTGGCTTGGGTTTGAATCTCTCTTTGGGAAAATTGATGAACTAAGGGGACACCAGCTTGAAAATGAGCTCATCACCTTGATCCCAATGCATTTTGACACCATCTAGGAGTTCTTCACCAAATTCAAGTCTTTGGTGCTTCAACTCAAGAAGTGTGGAATAGAGAAGAAGGAGGAGAAACTCATAATGTCAATCCTTTCAAAGTTGGGGCCAAAATACTCAGTGTTTGTTAGCACATTCTATTATGGTAAGCTAACCATTCAAAATCAGCAAATTCCATCACTAACAAGCTTCATGGAGTCTTTTACCCAAGAGTAAGACAAGCTAGTGCAGATGGGCACCATCAAAACAAGCAAAGACCAAGCTCTTGTTGCAGGGGTTTCAAATGCATCCAAAGGAAAGAAGAAATACAAGGATTCGAAATAGCCAAAGAAGAAGAAACAATATAGACCCAAGATACTTTATGGGGATTCGAATCCTTGCAAGGACAAGAATAAGAAGGGAAAAGAGAAGACAAAATGCACCTATTTCCACAAGGGATGGCATATAGGGAGTGCTTGCATGAAGAAAACCATTAATATGATGGTGCAACTATTGGAGAAGACCAACATCCCATCCCTAGAGGGCGTAAGGAAGAAGGATGGTAATTCAGGTTCTGACAAAAAGGAGAAATTTTATGCTTTGGTTGCAGGTTCTTCAGATCCCTCCACCTTCATCATTGCTTCAGGAGCATCAAGGCATATGGCCTCGGTCAAAAGTTTTTCACATCCATGTATTCAGACAGTTGCCCAATTGTTCGAATGGGTGATGATTCTGAGCTCCAGGCCAAAGGAGTTGGCAGGATCGACCTTGAAGATGGATATTTCAACAATGTCATGCATGTACCAGATTTGGCACCGAACCTATTTTCAGTATACCAAATGACACATACTAGAGAAGCCAATAGAGTAACATTTACTCTAGATGAGGTTGAGATAGCAAAAATATCCTCCAACAAAGTGGTGGCATTGGGGTATGCTGATCACCAAGCTAGGATGTACAAATTCTCCAAATTTCTTCCAAATTCTAGTGGGCAAGCACTTATGTCTCATGCCAATGAAACCAACAAGCTGTGGCATGAGATATTTTTCCATATGAAATACAAATACCTCTAGGCATTGAACAATGATGACATGATTGAAGGGCTTCCTTCTATCAAATCCTCCAATGGTGCATGCATTGGTTGTGTGGTGGAAAAGCATCCAGAGCACAACTATGAGAAGGGGAAGGCAAGGAGAGATACAGAAGTACTTGGATTGGTGCATTCAGATATAATTGGTCCTCTTCCAACTCCATCCTATGGAGGATCAATGTATGTTCTCACTTTCATAGATGATTTCTCAAGGTTCTGTTGGGTATACTTCCTAAAGCTCAAATCTAAAGTCTTTGAGACTCTCAAGATTTGGAAGGACTTGGTTGAGAATCAAAGTGGGAACAAGATTAAAATCCTTAGGTGATAATGGTAAAGAGTATGTGAATAAAAATTTGCATCACTTGTGTGAAGAATGTGACATCCAAATACAGCATTCGATCCCCTACACACCACAACAAAATGGTGTTCCTGAGAGGAAGAACATGGCACTCAAGGAGATGGCTACTTGTATGATAGAGGCTAAGGATTTGAGTCTTAAGCTATGGGATGAATCCATTAACTATGATGCATACATTCAAAACATGTCTCTACACAAATCAATGAAAGGTAAAACACCTTATAAGGCTTGGTTTAGTCACAAACCAAATAATCCACATTTCAGGATTTTTGGCTCAAGGGCATGGGCTCGAATTCCATTAGAAAAGAGGAAGGCATTGCATCCACAAAGAAAATAATGCATCATGGTGGGATATGGTGAAGAAAAAAAGGGATATAATCTCTTTGATACATCCACACACAAAACTTTCATTGAAAGAAGTGTGCAATTCAGAGGAAATTATACCAGATTTTGAACTAGGACCGGGCGAATGCTCTTCTCCTCAACACTAAGATGATGTAAGTGATGATTCCATTTCTAATATTTCTAATTATGAGATGGATGAAGAATATGTTTATGAACATAACACACCCTCAAGGCCCAAGTGGGTAGAGAAAAGCATACAAGATGTTGTGTATTTAGTAGGAAATCCTCCTGATCCTAGGAAGACAGGATCACAATTTCACAATGCCTCTTATGCAAGTGAAGTTTCCCTTGCTGAGCATTGCTATATGAAGGTTGGATATGATCCAAAATCATATCAGGAAGCATCTCATGACCCAATATGGAAATAATCCATGCAAGAAGAATTCGATTCTCTACAAGAGAATGAAACTTGGGAACTGGTTCCCTTGCCTCCCAAGAGGAAGCTTGTGCAATGCAAGTGGGTCTATAGGACCAAAGTTGTTGTTGATGGGTATGATATAAAATATAATGCCATATTAGTTTCCAAATGATTTCTCATGTAACATCCCCTCCTGCCTTGGATAGGAATGCCATGCCATCTTCTCGCTCTGATACCACAATGTAACGTACCCGCTACTCTGATACTGCTCCGATATACCCTGATGTCCATGAACCCGGTGCCCATACACCTGAATGATATGAGAAATAATTTAAAGCTTCTTACTTCTTTACCTTAAGCACATCCATGGGTCATGTAACATCATTTTGTTAGGATCTATAATCCTCCCTTGACCAAACTATCTATTAGATTATTTTAGCCTAACTTAGGAGTTTTATTTAATTATTTGGGTCCACTAGTACCATTGGGTCCGCTTGGCCTAATGGGGGCACATGTACCAATTACTAGAGTGTGGGGGACAACAATAGAGGCTAACTACCACTGATTGCACTTGCATGCATCAGTTTAGGTGCCTCCTAGGCCAATCCCTACATTTTAGGAGCCACTAGGAGTCCCGACACCAACCTCCTTCAGTCGGTTGGAGTTGGAACTAGTTAACCTTAGTTATTCTCCAGTTACTTTCAGTTAGATCACAATCAGTTCAGTCAGCACCAGTTATGCATGGATGCATGTGGATAAGGCACATTTTCTCACCTACCACTTCAGTTAGACTAAGTTAACTGATTATAACTGATTGTGTGACTTAGTTAGACATATGGAGTTAACCACTTGGACTCCGATAATGATTGAGAGATATTTAGTTATCTATGCAGTCAGATACAGGCACATCCATTTGGGAGATTCGAATTCATCCCTAATGATTTGAATTCTTTTCCTATGTAACACTATTGTAACACCATATTAGGTAATGAATACAATACTGTAATTATCTAAGCAATACTTGTTTGTTTCCTGTGAGATTTGATTTGTTTAGTTTGTATAATTCATTCATATTCATTGCATCAATAATTTGGACTCATTGCTTGATGAGCTAAATGGCACAGTAATTCTAACATGGTATCAGATCAATTTCAAGCAAGCTTCATGTTTGCGTACTCTCCATTGAACACCAGAAGTAGTTGGGTTTCCACAAAAGTCCTGCAAAGAGTGCCTTGATTCCTCTGAATTTATTCAGAGTGGCAGTCCGGGCGTGACAGGCCCTGAGAAAGTATTCATGTCGAGAGGGAAGGCATGATTCTAACATAATTTGAATGTTTTAGCATTTTGCAGTGAAATTATACAGGTGCTACGTAACTTGTGTGAAGATATTGTCTTTTCCATCCGGAGAATTATGGATTCTCAATATCCCACACCTCAAATCATAACACCCTTCAATTATGTTGATTAGAGGGAAAATATGCAGCTGGCCTTGCGCAAGCGTGGTTACTTCAGGGAAATACTTGGTAGGGAGGCTGAGGCCCATTATCCAGTTGAAAGAAACAAGTTTCTAAACTGCTTAGATGAAGCTTTCAGTTATCTATGTACTCACATATCCAGACATCTCCTCTTCCACCTTGAAGGTTTGAGGACTCCCAGAGAAGTCCTGGAGAAGCTTGAAGACTTGTTTGGCAAGCAAGATGAGCTTCGGGGACACATTTTGGAGAATGAGTTGGTAGCCTTACATCTCAGTAGTTTTGAGACAGTGCAACAATTCTTTACTAAATTCAAGTTTCTTGCACTTCAATGCAAATAGTGCTGAATAGAAAGAAAGGATGAGCAGCATGTGCTCTCCATACTTAGCAAACTAGGCTCTGTTAATTTTGTATTTGTCTCAATCTTCCATTCTGGGAGAGCCTCCATTCATAATTGGAAGATTCCCTCACTTGATTCCTTCTCCGAGTCCTTAATATAGGAGCAAGAGAAGTTGACCCAGATGGGAGTCATCAAGACTTCCAAAAATCAAGTTCTCCTAATGACAGAATCTAACAAAGCGCAAGATAAAGGGAGACCTAAGGGGAAGGAGCCTAAAGCATCTGATTCGAAGCCTAAAGAGAATCAGGATATTTCTGAAGGAGCCTCAGGATCCAATAAGAAGAAAAGGTTTGAAAAGAAAAAGTGTCCCTATTGTATGAGGGGTTTTCATCTAGAAGACTCGTGCATGAAGAAGACCCTCGACTAGTTGAAAGCTCTATGTGTACAGAACAATATTTCCCTTCCACAAGGTGCAAAGATGTCTGATGATAAAGAGAAAACTAAAGAGCATGAGAGATGCTTGCATGCAAGCCTCACTTCATCAAAGGCTTATTTGATAGATTCTAGAGCATTCAACCACATGGTTTCCTCCAAGGAATCCTTCATCACTTTCCCTCTTATTGGGAGGACCTATAAGCCATATGGGAGATGACTCTAAAATCCCATCTGTTGAGAGAGGTTCAGATAAAATCTAGCATGATGAGTTCATGCCATCTCCTCAACAAAGAAAATTGTTGAAGATGAAGAAGAAGCATAATTTTCCTCACAGAGAATTCGAATTGAAGAAAGTCTCCTTGGAGTGACTCCTGTTGCTGCTCCGAAAGTGTATGAGATCTCTGATATATCATCTCCTCACATGGCCGATCTAGAAGAATACATTCAAATCTTTGTTTTTGAAGAAAAAATCTCTTTCCAATCTTTGCAAAACTTCTCCAGTGATTTTAAATTATGTGCATAGTTTACCGGTGATTGTTTCATAAAAGGAAGAGGAATTTGATTTCTCTACCTTTAATGATGTTGTTGGTGTGCAGATAAGTAATACCATGGATATTTTAAAAATAATATCATATTGTAGGAGTGATCCATTCACTCTCATTGATCTAGAGCTTCCATTAAATTCCTACATGATTGCATGCACCAATTTTTAGAATTTTGAAGGAGGAGAAAATTGTGCATCTACCATATTGATGGAGCATGCCCTTGGAAAAAAATGTGTACTATTGGAAAAAATAGCACACTCTTGCAAGTGTACTATTGGAAAACATTGCATGCTTATAATAATTGTTTGGTATAATGCTTGAACATACTAAATTCCTTATGTTTAGTAATATCATATATGTAATATCCAATATTTTTGCAATCATACTTTTAATGATGAGCACCACCTACCATTGCCCCACAATACAATTCCAAATTGAGAGTTCAAGCTACTAAACGAGCACAATTAGGAGAGAAAGAATACCAAGAATGATTAAATATACCACTTATTCAATTCCCTCTATGTCCTAACAGACCAACTCAGGATGTCTATAATAACACGAGATCTTCACATATTGGGGATGAAAGTAATGAAATAGAGGTTGGTATGAATAATTTATTATAGGATGTCAATGCCATGGAGGGAATGTTGTTATATGTGTTCCAACAAGATGAGATAGGAAATGATGTTCATATCATCGATACCTTGTTTGAAGTGTAAAATTTGGTTCCACCACCCCTCTATAGACATGGGTCAAAGTCTACCCAACTAAGGACAACATTGTTGCTTTACAACTTGAAATCATTGTATGGTATGACATATGCATGTTTCTCCACATTTTTTAGGTACATAACTATTAAGTCCCCTATATTTTGGGTTCTCCTGAATCAACATTGAAAATTACTGATTTTATGCATACTTGATATCAATGCACATTTTATTTCCCACTAATTATAGGTTTCTCAAAGATATGGTACTTCCAAGTAATAATGTATTGCCCGATGTTGCAAAGAGGTAAAGAAAATCTTGAAAAGGTTGGGTGTTGAGTGTATATCATATCATCTTTTCCCATTTTCCCAAATGATTCTATTATATATATGAACAAATACACAAACAAATAGATATGTTTACAATATGGGTATGACAAGTACCATAAATAAAAAAACAAGGGTAAAGTACATGGTCCTTCTCACAAGGTATTGAGGAACATGTCTATAATACCAAGGATTCAAAGGAAAATTTTCTTTGTAAAGAACTAGCCATGTTGTAGGTGTGCCATGCCTTGCTCATAAGTGAGCCAAGAGCTATGAGAAACCTAATAGATTCAACAGCCATGAAGCATATAGAGGATACATGACCCAATAAATTCAAGAATGAAGTATGGATCCTTTGATTGAGCATAGACATGGATAGATTTGATCCATATTCCCTCCAAAACACCAACTACTATGGTTGGCTAGTAGTAGTAATCAATAAAAATACCCCCTATGGTTGTCTGTGAAGAATGAACATCTTGTGTTGATTCCTATAGTCCCTAGCAGAAGACAAGTGAAGAACATGGATGCCTACCTGCAACCATTGATCGATGAATTTAAGCAATTGTCATGTACCCATGTTGACAATTGCTCTAAAACCCAATTCGTTTTTTCCTTGGCTAGCTATAAAACTTTAATAGTAGAAGCAAAAAATTCAACCCAATTAATTGAATCCCCATCCTAAGGTATGTATGTAGTCCAACCACGAATACATCCATCTTTTTAAATGACTTGACAGAATTTGATCGATAAGTTCATTTTCTCAAGAATGTTATACTAGGTGATTGCTTCCACTTCCATTCTAGCCTACAAATTCATCAATGGCTCCTAAACTTCTAATTTTTCTATTGTTGGTGTTTTGAAAGAGATTTTTTCCGAAGCCTTCATATCATGCTTGACCCTATGCAACATAGCCTCCCAAACATAAGATGGAGATCCCTAGATTGGAATACTCCAAGATCCTTTGGTTAAATCAAAATCTTTTGAATCCTAAAGCCAAATAGGGTGGAAGTGAAGTGGATGGGTTAATTATTGAGATTGAAAAAACATAAAAATGGGCATGTGGTAAAAAACCCCATCAGCAATGATATCTGAAGACAGAGAAGTTTTTCAAAATGAAATCACTATAAACTAGAAATATATACAGTCTTGCGGCAATATGACTTAGGCCCACACAATAATTGGTCCAAGTGTATCTTCCCTTCTTGGGAACTATATCAACTAAGTCCCAGTATTTTATTAGATCCTCACAACTTTTTTTAATGAATTGTTGACTATGCAACCCACTCTTTCTCTTTTCTAGATAAAATAAGATTAAAATCACATGCTACAATAGTAGACTTGTCATGGCCTATCTCTTTCATTTCTATCAGGGACTACCAAAAAGAAATTCTCCCCTTATGGAATCAATGGATAAACATTGAAGATTTGGACCTTCCTTCCACAAAGTTTGTGCACTAATGAGACTTAAATCTAGTGTTGTGTAGATTGACAACGAGATAGCTCAAAAAAACTTGAAACCCACAATGCATGGAGTCCCCCTCCCCCACAACTACCCCTTGATCACTTAACACAACTCCATGGCTAATTTTCCATGGATTGATGTTGATTCCTTGAGTTTCTTTTTCTTCCAACTATCACTTGGATGAGAAGGGTTGTAGGTTTTTTGGTCTAGGTAAGATCGTTTAACACTTGAAAATTGAATCAACTACCCATTCCACTATAACTCTAGAAGATTACTCTCATCATTTCACTAACGAAGGCTTTGTATTGCCACCATGAGAATCTCATGACTTGTGCAATCCTATAATTTTGATAGAGAGGATTTTAACTCCATACCCAATAGAATTTTCAATAGAAGTCTAAAGCCCTGGATTATTTTCTTTCAATGCAATTTATTTTCTTTTCTCTTTTGTTGATTTCCTTCCTAGCTTCTTTGGAAGTCGTTCTTCCTCTAGATATTCTTCCTCATATCTTAGTTGTTGTTGGTATTTTTATCAGTGACCACTTCAATCAAGGTTGATTAGCTTTCTCAAGAGAAGATTAATTTTCCATAGGAGCAATATCAAAATGAGACCACAAACTATGATCAACACGAATTTTCTAGGAAGAGAGATGGGACAAAATATTGAATAGGGATCTTGTTCACTTCCTTGGTCTCAAGGGCCGAGGGGTGGGGGGTGGTGAGGGGTAGGGGGGTTAGCAAATAGGATTTTTTGAATCAAGGAGAAAAGGTACAATATATTTGTTTGACGATGCAGTTACATATTCAAACGTTGCATTAGAAGAGTAAAGGCCAATATTTTATCTCCCAAAGGACTTTTTAACCTACTTTCATTGAGTGTCCTTCTCAAGAGGGGCCTAAATAAGAGTTGCATGTTTGCAATCTTTGACAAAATGACCATATTCATAATAGATCCTACACTTGAATTGGAGCCACTCATAATCCAACTTATGAATGTGAGTCCAATTATCCAATTACCGATTGATGGCTTTAGAGATTCATTTCTCTAGAGCCACTTTCACACAAATTTTGCACAAAGAAGCGTTCATGCCTTAAGCTCAGATTTGTCAAATATATTTTCCAAGGGAGTTACCAACCACTGCCAAAGCATCATCACTCTAGCAATGCAAGGGAAAATGAGGTAAACGAACCCAAATAGGGACCATTGATGAAACATTAGCCTTCAAGTCAAAGTTGAATGTCCACCTATTAGGATACATGTCTCTCCACCCCATGAGATCATTCCCATTTCATAATATCAAATCTCTATCCTTCGTATTCTCAAACAAGTAAGCATAAAATCCTCGACCACAAAAAGAAATGAGGTACGTTACATTTTATTATCATCTTCTAGTTTTTGGATACCCATTACTCTATGGGTCTAGGAGATGGACAAAGGCCTCTAAATTGCCCAATCAACCCACATTTAACCATGCCAAGGCTTTGAGATAGTGGGCCACTAAAGGGAGGATTACTGTAGGAATTTCATAAGTTTTTTTAACAAATTTGCATATAGCAAACCTATTTTTCGCCAATTTTTGTATGTATAGGGTAAGAACCTCGAAGGTTGTAGATTCAAGAGAAGGGGGTAGAGAGTTATTCTCACCCCTCCGCCGAATCCCCCTCACACCCCCCCGTCCCCCCACCCTAGAGCCATAACAAGAGGATCAACTTGATTATGAATTAATAGCATAAAGCTATAATTTCAACACTTGTAATTTTAACACCAAATGTAATACAGAATTTCATCTTGGTAATGCATAGATTTAAAGGAGTGAAAAAATACAAACTTAAACTAATGTTAGAATGGAATCCAACATTAATTCACTTCAAAACTATGGGTGTCAATGAACTATACAATGCTTATGTAAATTGTAGGCAACTTTCATGTATATAAAGTTCATTGAATATTAACTTGCTTTGATATGAGACAAGATAAAAGGGAGAATTGGTTGATTGGTGTGCAAAAGGGACATGATATATTTGATTCACATATAAACAAGAAATAGACATACACTAGACTTGTGTGTTACTAATATAATGTTATGTTCCAAAGAGTCTCTTTGCAATATGGTTTATGGTCGTGAAGCAAATTGTCTAATTGAGTAAAAATATTGATATTGAAATCTCCGCATATGGTGCAAAGGTAGAGATGAAATTAATGAAATCATAAGAAATTAATAAGTAATTATCTTCATTTTGTCAATTGGGTCTAGCCCAAGTGTTTGTGTAAAATGGAGTGTTATCCTCTCCACCCATGTTATATTCAAAAAGAAAAAAAACTACCAAAATTATAATTATAACAAAAGAACAAAATAATTTATTCATCTTTTTCATTTAAATTTCTACATCACTGGGATAAAATAAAATGAAAGGCAAATCCTTATCTTTAAGACTTCACCCCAAAAGCATTCAGGTTTTTTGGGCCCATGGTATTTTGGTGTGGTGTCCTATGGTAATGACCCATTGTATTGCTTGTGAAGAAGCTTATTTAAAAGGTTCAAGGACAAAACTTCATTGTCATTATGTGTAATGAGTGATTTAATCATTATGTTTATTATGATTTTTTGTTTATTATATTGTGAACTGTTTACTTTTGCATTATGCAAGACATGAGAATTCATGTTTCATATAGTTATTTAAATGTTATTTCAAAAAAATCAACCTATTATTATGATGGGTCAAATTAAGATTTAAACTTCAAATCAAAACAATGTTAAAATCAAAACTTCATATAAATTTTTTTGATGTGTAAGTAGACATATAAATCATAATAACTATTATGATTTTTTGTTTATTATATTGTAAACTGTTTACTTTTGCATTATGCAAGACATGAGAATTCATGCTTCATATAGTTATTATAAATGTTATTTCAAAAAAAATCAACCTATTATTATGATGGCTAAAATTATGATTTAAACTTCAAATCAAAACTTCATATAAAAAAAAATTTGGTGTGTAAGTACACAAATTTTATCCTTAGCAATCAATCCAATTTCTTTCTATTTTCTTTCAATTTGCATATTCAATGTGCATCTTAGAATGGAATCAATGTGGATTAACTAAAGCTAACTAAAACATAACTAGCATTGTACTAACATAATTTTAAAAAGACTCATTAATACTTTTACATGTTTGAACCCTATTCATTAATGGGACATGTGACTTTATCACTTTAGATCTTTAATTACTCCTAACACTTAACAAATAAATAAACTATGATAAATTTATCTACTTTTCTTATTGGTTATATATACAAAATAACAGCTTAGGTAAAAAATAAAAAATAAATTATTTACACCTAATGCATTGTGAAAATTTTTAAGTAACTAGGCTATGAATTGTGAAATGATGCATTCTGAAATCTCATTCTTATTAACATAGATATGATGCTATTCAAAATTAAAATGTTGGAGTTTTTCTTTTTCACTATTTACAACATTAGATCTTGATGTCCTCTACAATATCCTCTACAAACACCTTATTTTTCTCTCAAATGTTCAAAAAAATTAGCTTTTGGCTTTTGGCATTGCTACAAAGTGGACTAGAACTCACTATATAGTATGTATTTGTTATCTTACTAATCAACCATCCTCAAACAAGAGTTTGCTCTGAATTTTGACCATGCCCTACACAACATTCACTCTAAATTTTGACAATGCGCTACATGAGACACGAGGTTGTTGTTTTTGCATTCTTAAAGCCTATTTCAAGACTCGAGCAAATCTGACAAACGCATAAACGATTTGAGTCATTTTGGTACACATGGAAGTGCAAAGTCTTTACCAGCCGTAAATACACCCAAACCTTGCCATCAACAAATCAACCTCCAATAAGAGCCTAAGATTATTTAAAGGCAATTATCCAGAAGCAATGCTATATGTGAGGATACAAAGATGCCATGTTGGCTCGTTATTTACAATTATAAAGAGAACCGTATTTACATTATAAAGAGAACCAACATCGAATTTCGTAGTTGATTAAAGACTTCAACAAACTCTCCATCAAACTTTAAGTAAACTATTTTGAAGAGTGTTTTTGTAATGAGCTTATTTTCCATTTGATTCCTCATAGCGGAGGAACAGTAAAGTTCTTCCCAAATGCTTCATGGAATGGAACAAGCCTTTCCACTGGGATCCAAGACTGCCCAGGGCTAATCAATCGTGTTGAATGTTATTCACATCCCTCTCAAACATAAAGGTTTTTATTTCCCTTCTCTTTCAACCCTTATTGGTCATGCCATGATGCAATCAATTCCATTGCCCAAGGGGAAAAAGAACTGTTACTCCTACCAAAAGTGATATGGTGATTCCAATAACGAATATAGTTGCCCTTAGAAATGAAAAAATGAAAAGCCAGGACTCTTTTTGACGAACAAGAATGGCCAATCAAACAAGCTAACGTTAAAGGAAAGCTTTGGAAAACTAATGTCAGCAATCCCAACTAATCTAACATTAAAGAAAAAATTGGGAAACTAATGTCAGCAATCCTAACTACCCAACACTCCATTGGTGATCTTGGTCAAATATTGTACTAACCGCCAGAGTGAATCTCACATCATTTACAATTTATAGATCGAGCAATAACATGGACCAAAAATTAAAAATACACCATGAACAATGGCACTCATTGTTTCAGCCAAACAAAATCACAATAGGCAATTTTCCCTTTAAAAAAAAAAACACTGATAATACTGATTCATAAATGGATTCACTCTATGCATCGCTTTCAAACAACTTAGAATTCGCCTTTCCTTGAAGCACCTTGCAACAATGGAAATTGCATGTTTTCATTCATCAAGATCTAGAGTAGCTCCTTGGAATTTTTCTTTCAGAAGGTAACATACATTATGGTCAAAGAAATTTATAAAGAACCCTAAAACACACAAGCTCCAAATAACGGCACCGCCATTGTAATCTGCTAAAGCCATGCAGCATGTTAAAAAGAATATATTAAGTCTTTTACAGAATACAAATACAACTGTAAGGACGATGAAAGATCCATTTATTTCCTGAATGGAGAAACAATGAAGTCAGAAATTGCTCCAAGGTACTCTGGACATCCTTCAGAGAATAACAATACCCATAATTCATAATGCCAAATACATAGTCCATACACAAAGAATGTCATATTTCACAGATAAATATAATTATAGGAGCCGGCTCTCTTTTACCATAGAAACTGACCAAAGAGCGCCCGCTATAGATCTTAGTTGAGGAAGAGATACGCTAGGAAGGGAACGAAGGAAGCGATGAGAGCGGCAAATAAAGAAGGAAGGCCGGCCATTGAAGCAGCGCCTGTCTCCATTGTTGGACTGGGGGCAGATGCCTTCACCTCTGCTGCTTCTGCTGCTCCCACTATCATCATTACAACGACCCACAAAGCTGCAGAGGCGAACTTGCCTGAGCCTGCCATTGTTGGTAGCACTTAAAAGAACCCTAATGCTGCTGGCAAGTACTGAAAAGTCCAAACCCTAAGAACAACCCTTCCCACAGAAATCTGAATCTCACAAAGGAGGCCACCTGATATTTCTTCCCCGAGATTTGAACTCTCGACCCACAACAGAGATGTGAGTCCTAGAAGTTACAGAGGACAAGGATAGTAGCGCATATTAATCTCCTCCTCTGCGCCTACCGCTGTCAACGGACAGTTAAGCATACCCCACAAAAACAATATAAAATATCTGTCATGTGATGATTAAATGGTTGCCAGAGATTTATGGACGGATGACAGTCAGACGGCCAGCCTCGTTGTCTACTTTTGATCAGGTGGCATCATCTCATTGGTATCCATCTGTGATGGCCTGTGGGATACCTGTTGGTTTTGTTCGGATTCTGTCAGAATGCCAGGACCAAGAAAATGGCCACATTCACATACCCAAACAAATGTTACCTATCCCTTTTACGAGTAGCGTGGGTTTTAAGCGCGTACGGTGTAGAGTAGCGTAGATTTTAAGCATATAGGGTGTCCATGTCTGTCCTTTTCTTTCTTTAAGAAAAGGAGCTATTCGTTGATATTCCACAAGAATTAAAGGTAACAAAAGACGTAACCGTGATACAAATATAAACTAGTGTCAGCCAAATGCATAAATGTAAAGAAATATCCATCGGCCAAAATCATCAGTGCCATACAGGATACATAGAAATCAATCCAAACTTCATCTAGACCCATCAGACTAATCCATATAGAGCATACATGGAGTCCTGAAAGCATATCCAAGGTGAAAGCATATTCAAGGAAGCACAAGGGAAGAGCAAAGACCTCATCCCCCAAGGAGTCCGAGAGATCCTCTCAACCAAGAAACCAAGGACCAGGGTACCCATGTACCCTATTTATAAGGGAGGTTGAGGTTACTATAATATGTATTTTGCTTCACTTGTGGCTTGGGTTTATTGGTGTTAATGGGAATTGGGGTAATTTTGTTCAAGTTCTAAAATTATGGATAGTGAAAGTTCTTATAAGTGGTTTCCATTTTCTAAATCTTATACAAATAAATTGGGTTGAACTTCATGGGTTATTAATGGATTTATATTCGTGTAAATGTTCACATATTTATATGGATGGACTCGTGACATAATGTTAATACTACGATTTGCATAATGTACGAAATGGGACCTCTTGTATGTGAATGGCTAAGCTTTAGATGGCAATAGAGTTAGTGCACTATAATGAACTAAATATATCTTCAATTGTAGAATAAAGAAGAGGAACTATTAATTCGTTGAATCAACTAGACCAAATTGTGTGTGTTGCCAAATAAACATCACTGTATCTAAAGCACAGTTGGAAAATTGTTCATCCAATTGAAAACATAAAGCAATCATAACTCAATCAAAGTTGGATTATGGTTAAATAGACCACTCTATTAAGACAAGGTTTAAGTAACATATAGTGTATACTTCTCATCAATGGTGGAATTTGATCATCAAAATGCTTTGTCATGGGACATTTTAATAGTGAAATGGGATATTTTGAGTCTTGTTTCCTGTTACAATTTAAAGCTTATTTTGAGCATTTTATAAAAGGTTGAATATGTTTTCTTGTACATAAACATGCTCAAAAGGATCATTGATAAGGTTTATTAATTATTTACTTACCCAAAGAAAGTGAGTGCCCCATTGGTTGTTTTTTTCTTACAACGAATACTTTCCCCACCTGACACCATCCATGTTGTGAACATGTAATCTCTCAGTGTCTTTTTGAATCTCGAATCAATAGAGAAGTTGTCACCTCTTCAAAATTCTTGGTAGCAATGCCTTAGCACCCCTTTCAGCTACCTTGTGTTTCTTTGATCCAAAATGGATATGCAATGAACATCAAATGCCTTAATGACTCAACACAATGGAAAACACTCAAAGAAATGAGAACAAGGGCTATGGAAGTGAAGTTCAAGGCTACGAAGTTGATGATGTAGATGAAGGATGATGTTGATAGGATGAAAGTTCCCGTGCTTGTTTAATATACTATTGCTCGCCTTCATAGTGTTGCATTGGCAATGAAAGCAAAAAAGAATTAGAAATTAAAGAAAATAATGTCAAATAATAAAGGAACCTCACACATGAATGTAGCTAACAAAAGACAAAGGAAAGGAAGAGAGATAAAATTCGGGAATTGAAGAGTTGGAGATGATTGGCCTTTCAACCTATTCCTATAAGTTATTTATGTCTATAATATTTTGCACAACAATGGAGAATGGGTGCTTTAGCAAAAAGAGAGGGAATGCATAAAAATTCTTGAGTTTGTACTATAAAATGCTATAAAGATCCAAAACAACATTGTATATGGAATTGCTAAAAAATAAAATTTGAGCAAGGCAAATTTGGTTTGCTTGAACCACATGTAAGCACACCCCACACTAATAAACTCCCTCCATAAAGCTTACAAATTATTCACAACTCAACTTTGTCTTTAATTAAATTGTTGGCTAATATGATACATACATATATAACAATCTTATGCTCGGTAATTCATTGGTTTCATTTTCAATTCCTTAATTCCTAATGCAATCATTGGTCTATGTGATCATCGATGCTTTGCTTAAATTTTGTATGTTTTGACTATCACCTACAACCATACATTGTCCCTCAAGTTGTGTGTATGTTGACTACTTGTTCTCATCATGTGTCTCCCCTATTCAAAATTTCCATGACCTCACATTCTTACTCATGTGCTTTACTCATTGCCTAAAACAATTCTCATTCAAATTAAAGAATTTAGCTTTGGTTAATGTCTCATTGATGTTTTGATAGCAATGGAAAGGGTTGCTGGAGATATTACCAAAGTGTCAGTTCAATGCAATTCAAAAACTTCACCTTCTTTCTAGAGGATTCCTTGGATCTTAACCCTAAAATTTTCTACCCTAGGAATATTTTGAATTAAAGCATACGACAACAATGGAAGAAGTACAATAATTCACTTTCAAACAACGTTAAAATTCTCAACAATTAAGGAGAAGAGACATCAACCAATGAGATAAGCCAATGAGATAAGCTTGTGTCACTTATAGGACAACTTATCAATCAATATTAAGAACGGAAATTTACTCTTACAATAGAAAAAATTGTAGTGTTACAACAAATACATCCGCCCCTTTCTCTTCCCAAAATAGCATAAAACTAGAAAAAGAGGGTAATCTAATGCCCAGATAGTGAAATAAAGATATGAATAAGCCTCTTTGAGGAGGAAACCTCCTTTTACAATGTATCAAATGCAAAAGATGAGATGAAATAATCTAAAAACTAGATCCTTGGTCTATGTATAGGAGACAAATGGTACAATTACAATTAAGGTCTTAGTCGACCAATAAAGAAAATAATAATATAATAATATAAATGTGATGTCACAATATAAGAGGATTAACATGCCCCTGAGTCTTCAAACAAGTGTTTCCCTTAACACTTGATTGACTGTGGATGTTTCTACATGAAGAACTCACTTTCCCATGTTACTTCTTCTATTGGAAGTTTCTTCCGCTTGATGAGGTACTAAGTAATTGCTCGATTTTGTATTTTATTGAATTGTGTTTCAAGGATTGTTTCAAGTTCTAGTACGATTTTCACGTCTTCGTCAATTTCTAGTAAAGTAGTCGCGGCAACGGGATATGTTAACGGAAATTTTCAATCAATGCAGACAAAGATTGTTTCCCTAGTTTAAATGATTTAGATCTAGAACAAAGCAAGACATAAATGTAAACCTTTCCCTAGATTTATCAAATCACTTGAATGTAAAGAATCCTTACCTCTTGCTAAAGGTTGTCCTCATTATCTTGAAGCTTTTTCAATCTCGTTGATGAAGAGAATACTTGTAAAAAACAAGAAACAAGTGGAAACACAATATGATATGATATATCTAAACAACTAACCAAGGAGAACTATTATAAATGAAATTACACATCATTTATGAGAAGGGAAAACATTGATGAAAGAATAAAGGAAAACATTAACAAATAAAGGAAAGAATACAACCATGATGCCTTGGTGTTGAAATTCCTTTTCAATAAATCTTTGCCTCAAAGGTAAGCTACCAAATATCAAATTTGGCCTAATTCCTCCAGCATTTGGTTGCACTAACTCTAACCCCCCTATCCCATGAGGTGAAGCTTCATTTATAGGCCAAAGGAGATGAGGATCAAGGGATGAGATAATCAAGGGAGAAGGATGAGGTGGGATCCTACTAAAGCAGAGATGAGTGAGATCCATCCTATAAGGAAGGGATTAGCCTCCATGAGGGTCTCCTTCAAGAGACTTCTCAAAAATTCTCTATTTTCCCTTCGTAAGGCTCCGACGCACCCTATACACAGGAAAAATGCGTCGACAATGCACTCTACTATGGTGCAAGATGCATCGACTCACTTTGATAGAAGGCAAGGTGTGTCAGCCTCTCTAAATATGATTTTTTCTAGGATGCATTGATTATCAACAGTTGAAAAATGTTACTATTAAAAATTAATATTCTTTTCCCAGGATTGATGACCTCTTTGATTAAGTCAAAGCGGCGAAATTTTTCTTGAAGATTGAACAAATATTAGTTTATCATATAAGAATTAAGGACCAACGCATTTACAAGATGACTTTCAAAAATTGATATGGACATTATGAGTTCATGGTGGTACCTTTCGATCTCACTAATTCACCTACAATGTTCGTGTGTTTCGTGAATAATATATTTAGCAAGTACCTTGACAAGTTTCTACTTGTCTTCATAGATGCCATACTCAACTATTTGAAGACAAGGGAAGAACATGAAGAACATTTAAGGATAGTTCTACAAGGTTTGAGAGATCACCAGTTGTACGCCAAGTTTAGTAAGTGTGAATTCTACAAGGACCCGATTCAATACTAGGACATGTTATTTATGAGCAAAGAATTACAATTGACCTTGATAAAATCAAGGCAATGATGGAGTGGCCTACTCCTAAAAATGTGATCGATATACAGTCATTCATGGGTCTTGTTGGGTACTACAAAACATTCATCAAATATTTCTCAAATATTTTATATCCTATAACTTTAATTCAAAAGAAGGAAGTAAAGTTTGTTTGGACAAAAAAGTGAGAGCTAAGTTTCTAGAAAATTAACCACCTATTAACCACTACTCCTATTATAAAGATTGTGTATCCATTCAAAGACTTTGTAGTATGCACAAATGCATGCAAAGAAGGTTTGAGAGGCATATTAATGCAAAATGATCATGTGATAAGTTATGAACCAAAAAATTTGAAAGAGCAAAAAATGTAATATCCCTGATATGATATTAGTTCAGAATACTAACTCTACTACTGCTATGAAATAAAATGTGCAATTAAAACTTTACAGTGACACCAATCACTTAATGCGAGGAAAAATAAGGGCAATGCTGACAGATTTGGAAAAGGAAGTGAGCTAGTGTACAAGACCAAAAGAAAAATTTGTAAAGAGAGAGAGATTTATTTCCCTAGGTACCTGGTTGTTGGGTCCTTTTAGGTTTCGAAATCAGCACCATTGAAGTCTAGTCCCACGCTTATGGGTGTCCCAACTGGTGCAAACTAGGAATGAGTGGTCACCTCCAATCAATAAAGGATTATGGAAGGTTCGGATGATTTATTAGTCATGTACACACAGAAAATAAGGTTTTGGCGGTTTTGGCAGTTTTGGAACTGATCTAAAACAAATTGAGGATGTTTGGGGTGATTTGAGCAAAAACTAGCAATTTGGCCCGGGGTAAGCCTGTATAGAAATGGCCACTAAAACATAGTACAACCCCAACGAATTCATGATCTGAGTATTGGGTTGGGTTTTGGAGTGGATTAAAATCCTACAAAAATTTACAGAACATTAAATGGGTTTACAGATCATCATCAATACAAAAAACTGTAAAACTAGTCAAATTTGACTAGACAATGAGCAAGGGTACATAAATAATCATAATTTTCAAATCTGACTCCTATCATACCTAAAAATAATGATCTACATATATTTATATATCATGTTTAATGCACCAGATCATTCATATATTACTTTCATGGTCATTACCTCACATTTAATGTATTAAACTATCAAAAGGACCCATTAAATGGGCATTAGAGGACTCTTCTCAAGAAAATTTAGCATAAGGGATATTTTGGAAAGAATCCTTACTGTAATATATAGATCATAATAGAATGATGGATCTTAGAAGCTTAGAATAATAATGGATGGACTAATCTCTTCAAAAAGTGCCCAAAACTTAGCAGTGGAGGCCTGGAACTGCACCCGACACCGACCTGAGAGCATAGGTGAAGTTTCCTTCACTAGAGATAAAATTCAATGTATATATGGCTGCTAATATAGGTCAAGTTGAATCTTAGAGAGATGCTCCTTGGCTCACTGTAACCTGCACTGAAAATTGAAAGGGGAATAGAAGAGAGGGGAATGGGACTTGGGGTGCATCACCCAAGGGACTAAGGCTCATCACTCAGTATGGAGGCTTGGATTCACTCAATACCAAAATAATTCATTGAATAAACTGAATAATGGAGTTGGAAACATCCTTAAGTAGATCTTGAGTGACTTGTTGAGCAATTCCTTCACCTGTTGAGCAAGTTTCCACTTGCTAAAACCTAACACTAAACCAATGATGCGCCCTCCTTGAGGAAAACAGCAAGTAAGAGTCATAGATGATATTTACCTGTTTGTATAACTCAACCCAAAGTGGAATTCGCTCTCCTTGAGTAAAATAGCAAGTATGAAGCTTATGTAATGTTTCCATGTTTATATCCTTGCACCAAATTGGAAACTATGCCCTCCCTTATCCAAAGTTGTCTACTTTTGAACTGACAGCTTTTCCTGCACTTTCTACTTTTGAAATTGTCAGCTTTTCCTTGCTTTTGTCAGTTTCTATCTTTTTCTGACTGATTTTTTTTCATGTTTTTGCACTGTTTCCATTTTTTCATCCTAGGCAAGTTTCCCAATGCGTCCTCCTGCCTTGACAAATCATTTCCACCATTAATTATTTTTCATAATAATTAACTAATTACAAATAACATGAATTTAGAAATTAAATGCCTCCATATTTTTAAATAATCAAAATTCCTAGGCATAATTAATTAATTCAATTTTTAACCCCTAGGTGCTTGACATGGTCAACACTTAATGTCCTTCCAGGAAGGGACATTACAATCCTCCCCTCCCAAGTATGCTTGTCCTCAAGAAGAAGCAATCCATGGTGCTTAAAAATTGGTTCACCCAAAGAAATCATTCCCCCCATGTAGGAGAATTGGAACATGACACAACATAGATGAAATCATGTGAAGAAAGGTTGAGTTGTTCCATCAAGCCAACATGTAAAGCTTCTCCAAAGACAAGCAATGCCAGGATCCCATTGCTTGCATTTCATCCCCTTTAGTGAGAATTCCTTCCAACTCAACTGCTTAGACAAACGTATGCCTAGATCCCATTTCCTCAACTGTAAGTATCCAAATGTTCCTGCCACTTTCGCAAAGTTGTCATTCCAAGGAATTACAGGGTCCCAATGTCTCAATTGCATCATCCCAAACATTAGTAACCACCATAAAAAATATCATCACAAAAAATGAAATTCGTGATGTGAAAATCATACCACTGCACTGAAAATTGAAAAACCTCAATGCAAAATTGAAAATCTGTGAGACTTCCCCATCCAACATAAAATTCTTTATGTGCTTGATGCACACTAGCACTAAAGCTCACAATTTTTTTGTTGCAATGACATAGGTGTGAGTCCCATGTATAGGCCCAATGAATATAGGCATCATCCAACAAACAAGGATGCCCAAACTGCTCACAATAAAATGATGCATCACAATTATCTCCAAGAATGAAAGCAAGAAATACAAATATATGTCTCCTCATCCAACAAGGGAATGTAATGACAATCGAACCAAAAGGTCCATGTTAACACATCCAATGTCTCAACTCTCTTCCACTGGTCAAAGGGTGCAAACATCCATCCAAAAGTGTGGATTTCTTCCACAAAGGCCACCCTGTGCAAGATATATTTCTCAACAAATTCTCTTGACAGTGTGCTTGCTCAGTTGCCTTCCACTGATCATGAGTAGAAATTTTCCACCCAATATTCCACCTAATCCATATGTGGATGAACAAAATCAAGTGGCAGAAATATGTGCCTATTTTGTTGGTGGGAAGGTAATGGTGCAATCATCAAGTCATCATGAACACCTATGGGAGTCTCCTACTCCTCATGTGGCACCAACAAGGAAAAATATTTCTCCCAATTTTCATCCCCACTTGATGTGGATGAAATAAAAGTGTGGGGTGTAGAACTATGAATCAACTCTCTGCAATACTCATCCACCCAACTTATTGATGCATATTCTTCATTACTGGCTGATCCAACTAAGGTGAACTCATCTCACTCTTCCATGGAGAAGAGACTCTCTCCAGAAAACAACTCCAGTTTTCTCTGGAAAATATCGAGTGCTTGGTTCTCATCAAGATTGTCTACACAGTCCTCAAGCACATGCAAAACCAAATGCATCTCATGATCCACCATCTCATGAGATTCCTCCATATGATCAAGAATGAAATCATCCTTGTGAGGATAGTTGAATGGTGTGTACGAGTAGGTAAGATCTTTGCAACTTCTCATGAAGTTTCCCTGTCTCCATCTTGGACTCTTGGAGTGCACATTGAGTAGTCTTCAATAAATTTTGGGTGGTGTTAACACTATATTTGTATCCTAGTTCTACCCTAGCTCTTTTCTTAAAAAATCATTTTCACCCTAAGTTCCTTAGATTAGAATTAGATTCCTTAGGTTATAATTTACCATTTACTTTTTTACTTTGTTATGATAAATAGGACAAATGTGGCTCATTTTCATTAATTCTTCCAAATTTTATTATAAATATCATGAAAAGTGTTAACCTTTGATGACTGACTTATAGATTTCAAAGTTATATGTTGCAAATGGTCATAGTACATTCCGGCACCACAATTCATAATTGGGTTGCAGGATGGCACTGCTAAATTTTCTACAGTTGGAAATTGGATTATGACATTTGTCATAAGCTGGGCGCGTGTTCAGTGAAGGAGACTCCACTCATAATGATTGATAGGAGGTAGTAGTATGAGTTGTTCTTGAGATCATAAAATACATCGAATCAAGGGACAATACTTTGAATTCATTTATGAAATTTTGCATATCAGTTATTGTTTGTATAACATGGCTTAAATAGGAGGGACACACATCAGCCTAGAAGAAGTGACCTAGCAGGATCAAAATCGTTTGCAATGAAGAGGATCAGTAGAAAAATTTGTGGGTTGGAACCAATAAATGTTAAGTGGGATGAAGAATTCCCTAAATGCGTAAAGATGATGCAGAACGTGGGTTGTTTTTCATTATGCAAAAGGCTAAGTGGTCATAACTTGGAAGTAAGAAATTCCTTTTGTGAAGAATTATAAGGATTTGTCTGTTAGTTTTAAAACCCTAAACTTCAAAGTAATGAATCCACAATGCAGAAGCAACACGGATAACCCTCAAAGGAAAAATATGGTATAAAAAACACTTATTTGAGGTTGATTTAAGCATGTTCTTGTTTCCTGGTTTTAAAAAGCTTGATTGGGGTAAAGGAATCCATTTAAATAATGTAAAACCATAATGGAGGGATGTACTTAAATATTTTCCAGCGCTACATCATGTGTGAGGGTCAATTTGCAACAGTGTTCAAGTATCATTTGAGGTTTTTATTGCATCTAAATGGTGAATCTAGGTTAAATCTGCCTTATTACCTGTTTAAGAGCCTATAAAAGATGGTAACGAGGGTAAGGAATCACCCTGACCATACCAGTCACTATGTGTTTCATCATGGTTTAATAAAATTATTAATAACCACTGAATTAAAAAAATGGACAGATCCTGGCAACATTTTTGTTTTGGTCTGGTTTTGAACCAGAGACATCTGAGGCTCAGAAGCATGGTGATAGTAAAGAGACAAGGAAGAGATGGATGGGTTCGAGAGGGAAAAAGAGAAAAGGTGAATATGCAAGCAATCAATCAGAAAAGGAAGTCAATATTGATAATGTAATACTCCAAAATTTCATAAAAATTTAAAATTTTTCCTATAACAATAAATGTTTACAATTGTCACTTAAGAGGGGCATTTAAATGTTAACCGTTAACAATATTAAGGTCTAAACTAGAACTAAAACTAATACCTTTATTAATTTTTGTATCTGCATACTTAATTATTTGCTTTCATAATTTAGTATTAGAGATTGATTTAGAAGGTGATGATCTGAAGTAACATGTGCTGAAACATCTGTTTGTTTACTATGTACTAAAGTTTGTTTTATTGTTTGTAAACATGAGGGAACTTCAGTTCATTTCCGAGGCTTACTTATCTTTTTAGCTAATGCAGTGAAGTGATGCTTCTTGTACAGGTCTTTTTACAGGTAAGACGCTTTTGTAATCTATATCCAGGATCGAGATTAATTATCTCAACTAGCATAAATAAAATGCAAGTCAATTTGTTTAGTTTACATATTTGAGCAAAAAGGAGGTATTGTCAATCTGTATCTTTTCCATCTATTGAAATTACTAATTCGTTACTCAAAGTTGATATATATAGTTGTCTATAAAATTTCTTCTTATTTATTTACCTATAATCTTGAGTACTTGGAAATCCAAGCACAAGATAGAAAATATATATTTTCTTCCTAGTTTTAACTATAACTGATATTTCTTGGAAAAAAAACTATAACTGATACATCATATATATTTTTATTTCTTTTTTATATATTTCAGAGTTGGATAAGAGTTCTTTAGCATTTGGAGTTTATTATATGGGCAGGTATGCATATCGATTTTATGATCATTTTTCAAACCATGTTGAGTATACAGTAACCGATGATTGCTTGGATAATTACATCTTTTTAGTTGATCATAATCAGTGTGTTTCAAACACTTCTTCATCATTATCTTATGATCATTTTTATGAAGAGGAAGTTTTTTCTCCTCCACATCTTAATGTTGATATAGGATCTTGGTTCCCATTCTTGACTTATGATGAGTTTAGGGAACATATATTTTCAAAAGGATATTATTTACAAGCAAAGAATGAAGCTGAAGATATTTATATCAATCATATGCATGAAGAAACATTTCAGCAGAACCCATATCTCATTGTTCAAGAATTTGAGGTTGTCTTTGACTGTAACAAAACAAGTGATGTTCATGGGTTATTTCAAGAGGATTATAGGTTCGTGAATGAATTAGAAATTGTAGATATGTCGTATGGACTATATCAGCTAAAAATCTGTCATGTTTTTCAAGATACAGTGGCAATTCACATAGACTCACAGTTTTCAAAAAGTTTCAGCCTTCTAGAATTTGAAATCAAAGTAGAACATGCTTTGCAAATTAAATTTCTGCTTCAAATGATAAATTCTTCTTTGATTTCTATCTACCTGCAAGAAGTTGTTACAATCGGTTGGATGTTATCATGGCTTCACCAGAAGTATTACTATACGTGATTATTTGTTCCTATAGATTAGAAGTAGGAGTAGGCGGAAGAATAAGCTCTCCATACGAGCATGTAGATTCTTTTCAGTGTGTTGGCTTATAGCAGTATTTTGTTATTTCAGAGGTGTGTGCTCATAGTTTGAGAAAGTTTCATAGATTGGGTGAATGACTCCATAGCCCAATGGATCAATAGTAGTTGACAGAAAATAAAGCACTTGGTCTACAGTTCTTGGCAAATCACAGGGAAATGCCATCCCAAGATGGAGCCAGTGTTTGTCCTAGGTCTGTCAGCTAGTTTCACTAGGCCTATTTGTTGAGTAAATTAGTTGTCATTGATGTCAAATTAGTTATTAGAAGTCAAAAGATATGGCGGCAGACTGAAGGTTGTAGGTATCCAGAATAACAAAGGAATAACCTTGTTATAGGTTGCAGATTGCAGGGTGAATGACAAACAAATAACCCTATAGCAAGTTGAACGACTGAGATTGATCATCCAATGTTGTCATTGAATGAAATAGCGCAGACATTAAACATGTACGAAGTGATAAAGTTCCACAAAATATCAAGATCAGACAACTTATATTAGTCCTGCACTGGATCTGACGATTAAGGATTAATTCCGACAGTTAGGCAGAAAATACAAAGTTCCGAAAAGATCAAAATCAGACGACTGATATTATTTCTGCCAAAAGAGATTGATGGTGCGGAAGAAAAAATGCGGAAAGGGAATTGCGGAAATAAATTTTAAAGATTCTATGAACCCGCAATCCACATCTCGCATCTCGTATCCCGCATTCCGCAGTCTGGAGAGATTGAACGGCTCAAGTTAGTTACGCTAAAACAGATCAACGGTTGAGAAAAAGGAGTGCGGAAAGAAGTTTGTGGAAAGTCGAGATACGATTTTGGGAAATGTTACATCCCGCATCCCACAATCTGGAGAGATTGGATGGCTGAAGTTATTTCCGCTAAAACAGATCAATGGTTCGGAAAAATAAGTGTGGAAATAAGTTTGCGGAAAGTCGAGATACAATTTTGGGAAATGTTACATCCCGCATCCCGCAATATGGAGATCGGCGCTCATGGAGAAGCCCGATGAAGATCAACGGTGGGGAATCATTAAAACAGAAACTTGGTGTGAAAATACGATTCCAAGAGGAAATCTGTAGAGTAGATCAATGGGCTGGAGAGATTCGTACATAAGATCAATGTTTTGGATTGTATCTGGAGAAGAAGATTACGGAAGCACCAGAAAACGATAAACAGGGTTGCAGAAATGAATTCTGAGATGTGATAAGAACGAGACGGTGCACTTGTTAAAACTTAACGGTGAAATGATGCAATGGTTAAATGGGTAGATGATGAAGAGGTATGTCTGTGAGTAAACAGTCACGGTCCAAACGAAAGAATGCAGCTATGGAGAGATGCGTTGGTAGGTAATAGGTAAAAGGTATTTATTGAATGAATGTGTAAAGAATAAGGTGTCTCTGTTAGTAAGCTTGACATAGTCTAAAGTGAATAGCTTACAATTGTTCCAAAAGACTGAAAAAAACCAGATCAGGGTGGCAGGGTGGTGCTAGGGCAAGCCACGAGTCTGCAGGGGATCGAAGCTTCCTTCTAGTCATAGCATCCTTGTCTGTTGAAGCAGGGAAAAAACCATAGGGGTTTTATAGCATCTTAGTATGTAGTTGTAGGAAAAACCCAAGGTGTGTTTTGTATCCTTTCTGTAGCAGCAGATAAACAATTTTGTAAAATTCATCTTATTAATGAGTTTGTGTTGGTGGTTTCCTCTTTGAGGTTTCCACAATAAAACTATGTTTTAATTGTTGATTATTGTGTGTTTTATTATTTAAGAGTCAATATTGATTCACCCCCCCACCCTCAATATTGTGGGATAAACCAACAATTGGTATCAGAGCAAGTTCCTTCAGCACAATTTAACCACTGGAAGGTAGATCCTTTATAAAACCACTATGGATCAACAAGAAGGCTTGGCCACTAACAGACCTCCACTATTTACAGGAGAAAACTATGCATACTGGAGTGTAAGGATGAGGGTTCATATGATGTCCCTGGGATGGAAGGCTTGGGAAACAACTGAAAAAGAACATAACATGGGAAACCAATACCCTATAGACACATAAGAACTAGTCCAATATGAAGGCAATGCCAAATCCCTAAATGCAATATTGAGTGGTTTAAAACCCTCGATATTTAATCAAGTTATGCAATGCACATCTGCCAAACAAGCTTGGGACAAGTTGAAAATAATCTATGAAGGAGAATCTAAGGTCAAGAATCCAAACTTCAAGCATATAAAGGTCAATTTGAAAGTCTTAAAATGAAAGAAGAAGAGAATATTGGTGAATACCTTCTTCGTGTAGATGAAGTTGTTAATGCGATCAGAGGGCTTGGAGGAAAATTAAAAGAAGAGGAAGTGGTAAGGAAGGTACTAAGAACATTACCAATGAGGTATAACCCAAAGGTATCCACCTTAGAAGAATGAGATGATCTTAAAAATGTAACAATGGATGAGCTACATGGAATTTTCATTGCATCTGAGATGATAACATGACAAAATGGATCTTCAAAAGGGGAGGCAGCTTTTAAATCCTCCTTAAAAAATCAATCAGAAACCCAAATGATGAGGAAGCCTTTTTTCATTAATAAAAGTGAGAGAGGGACTGGAAAATACAAGGGAAATTTAACTTTAAAATGTTTTAATTATGGAAGGATTGGACATTTTGCCACTAAATTCACCTACATTAAACAAGATGAGAATGAAGAAAAGGAAACTTCGAAATTCAAAAGGGGTAAACCAGGAAACAAGAGAAAACCCTATGAGAAAAAGGAAAATTGTGTACACCATAGAAGATAGTGAAGATTCAAATGGAAGTGAAGTTGAAGAAACTAAAGTTTTATTTATGGGTCTAGATACTCAAGCCTCAAATAGTGACTCGGATATATAAGGAGAAGTATACCTAAGAGATGAACTTGTTAGCGCCCTTGAAGAACTTGAGAAATGTAGGAAAAAGAACAGACAGTCTAATCTTATCATTAGTCAGCTGGAAGCTCAACTTATAGATGCCAAAAAGGTTGAGGAGGACCTAAATATACAACTCAAAAGAAGAATACAAGAGTCTGAAAAGCTTGCAGAAGAAATCATGCAATTCAAGAGAAAGCTTGATGAAGAATCTATCAAGTCAAAGTTTGAGAATAGCTCAAGGATTCTAGATGACATTTCGAGTAGCCAAACACCATCAAGTGATAGATCTGGATTGGGGTTCGTTAAAGAAAAGAAGCCAGAGAGTTTCCCTGTCACCAATCAAGAAGGAAGTAAGAAAAGCTATGTTGAAGTACTAAAGACTCCAGCTAAAAAGGAAGGAAGCAAGAAAGTAGGCTTAATTTCTTAGGATAAAAATAGAAATAATATAGCACCAAAGAAACCAAATAAATATCTACAAATATTCTTAGGTCATTGCTATTCTTGTAATAATTTTGGTCATAAAGCATTAAATTTCATAAATGAAAGAAAGGCTTATGAATACAAGAAGAAGTCATCAAGTAATAAGTCGAAGGGAAATAAGAATCTTTTTACACTACTCCAAAAATATGACATAGAATGTTATAAGTGTAATAACCATGGACATATGGCAAGAGATTGTAAGCTGAAGACTCCTATAAGAAATATTGTTGTAATCAAATATTAGAACACCAAACAAAAGAGATATTGGAGAGAAAAGGAAGAAAATGAAACTTCCATGATTGCCTTATGTGCAACCGAAAGCCAAAACTTATGGCACTTGGACAGTGGTTGTTCAAAACATATAACTGGTGACCCTAGCAAATTCATAACACTAAAAGATAATAAGGAAAAATTCACTTTTGGAGACAGCATGTCCTCCAAAATAATCGGCAAAGGAACAGTTGTTGTCAACAGCAAGATTAAAGCAGAAAATGTTTTGCTAGTTGAAAACCCCAAGCTTAATATTCTCAATGTAAGCCAAACATGCGACCAATGACACATTTTCATCTTTGACTCAAAAAAATGTGAGATCAAGAATAAGAAATCAGGAAAGGTTGTTGGCATTGCTATGAGAAATACAAACAATGTATACATATTGGAAAATGAAAACCAAGGTTACTTAAGTATGGTAGATGAAATTTGGTTACGGAACAGAAGGTTAGGACATTTAAGTTTTGACAATGTTGCCAAAATAAGCACGAAGGAAGTTGTAAGAGATCTACCTAAAATTATAGTTCCTCTAAACTCTGTGTGTAGAGATTGTCAACATGGGATGCAAACCAGAGCCAGTTTTAAAATAAAAGAACATATGACTCACACCCTATTGAAATAATACACACGGACCTTTGTGGACCAACCAGAACTAAAATTCTGCAAAGAGATCACTATTTCATGTTGCTCATTGATGATTACACAAGGATGACCTAGGTGTCATTTCTCAAAGAAAAATCAGAAGCCTTTGAAAAATTTAAAATCTTCAAGGCAATGGCTGAAAATGAGTCTAGTATGAAAATCAATGTTTTAGATCAGATAATGGGGGGGAATTACCTCGAATGAATTCAATGAGTTCTGTGAAGGCCATGGAATTAAGAGGCAATTTTCAGCTGCAAAAACTCCTTAGCAGAATGGGGTTGTTGAAAGGAAAAACAGAATAGTCCAAGAAGCTGCCAGAACTATGCTCAATGAAGCAAAACTATCAAATTCATTTTGGAGAGAAGCTGTATACACAGTTGTCTACATACTTAACATAGGACAACTCAGAGTGAATAAGGATAAGACCCCCTACGAATTGTGGTATGGAAGACCAGCCTCAGTAAAAAAAATTAAAGTGTTTAGAAGTAACTATTACATCAAAATAAACGAGGATGACCTTGGAAAGTTCAACTCCGGGACTGATGATGGAATATTTTTAGGATACTCATCCACCAAAAAGGCATATAGGTGTTACAATAAAAGGTTACATAAAATTGTAGAAAGTGTTGATGTGAAAGTAGATTATATAAAACCAAGGAAAGAGAAAAATATTAACAGTATTGAAACTACATGTGATGATGAAATAAAAAGAATTACAAAAGGACGAGAGCATTCATAATGAAGAAGAAGACAGAGAAGGAAGATACACGGGAAGATGATGAAGACTTCCCTAGACCTGACACTAAAAATCCTTCTAGAAGGGTACAAAAGGACCATCCAAAGTCACAGATCATGGGTGATAAATATGTTGGAGTCAAAACAAGAAGACAACTACCAGATGTGGAACAAGCCCTACTCTTAATAGTAGAACCCAAGAACTTTACAGAAACCAGCAAAATTGATGAATGGGTCAAAGCCATGAATGAAGAACTAGATCAGATTGAGAAAAATGAGACCTGGGAACTTTTTCCAAGACATGAAGATAAGAACATTGCAGGAACCAAATGGATTTTCAAAAACAAGTTCAATCAAGATGGACAAGTAATAAGGAACAAAGCAATACTGGTTTGTAAGGGGTATGCCCAAGTGGAAGGTATTGATTTTGAAGAAACTTATGCTCCTGTAGCTCGACTTCAAGCATTCAGAATGTTTTTAGCACTGTCATGCCATAAAAACTTCAAAGTATATCAAATAGATGGCAAGTATGCATTCCTGAATGGAAAACTAGAAGAAGTGTATATTGAACAACCTGAAGGTTTTCTCTTGTCTAAAAACAAAGATTATGTTTGTAAACTGAAAAAGGCACTCTATAGTCTCAAGCAAGCTCCAAGAGCATCGTTTTCAAAACTAGATAGTTTCTTGAAACAACAAGGTTTTAAAAGAGGAGTCACTGAAAGTAATCTTCACCTAAAGATCGAAGATAAGAATATGATCATTGTTGTTGTCTATGTGGATGATATCATATTTGGAAGTAATCTTCAAATCCTAAGTGTAGACTTTTCCTATGAAATGAAGAAAGAATTTGAAATGTCAATGTTGGGTGAATTGACATTCTTCTTGGGATTGCAAGTCTACCAAACAAACGAAGGAATTTTCATCTCTCAAACTAAGTACATCAAAGATATGTTGAAAAAGTTTAAAATGGAAGATTCCAAACCTGTTGGTACACCTATGGTCACTGGTTGCAAGTTAAGTAAGGATGATGAATCTCTGGAAGTAGATCATACCATGTTTAGATCCATGATTGGCAGTTTGCTATATGTGACAGCCACAAGACCAGACATGATGCAAGCTGTTGGATTGGTAGCTAGATTCCAGTCAACTCCCAAAGAAACACATGTAACAATAGTAAAAAGGATTTTAAAATATCTAAAAGCTACTATGGAGTATGGTTTATGGTATCTAAAAGGACAAGACTTTACCTTGAAGGTGTTTACTGATGCATATTGGGCAGGAAGTGTTGATAATAAAAAAAGTACTAGTGAAGCGGCATTTTTTCTGGGAAATTGTTTAGTATCATGTTCAAGTAAAAAACAATCCTCCATTTCACTCTCTACAGCAGAAGCATAATATATTGCTTCCACCTCATGTTGCACTCAAGTTATTTGGATGAAACAAACCCTAGAAGATCTACTTGTAAAATATGAACATCCAATAGTGATCAACTATGATAATACTAGTGCTATAAATATGTCTAAAACTCCTATCATGCATTCGAACACAAAACATATACCAATTAAGTATCACTATCTAAGAGAACAAGTATCTCAAAAAGTTGTCATATTAAAATACATTGACACAAAATAACAAATTGCTGACATTTTCACCAAACCACTACCTAAGGAAGCCTTTGAGCGTCTTAGACAGAAGATGGGATTCATTCCTTTACAAAAGCACTAAAAGAAGGAAGCGCAATCTCAATGGGAGTTATGATGAGAGGGGGAGCTGTTAGACAGAGAGGTCTCTTTGTCATTGGTGTTAAAGGGGGAGAATGATTAAATATCTTCCCATCAATGCCAAAGGGATATATTGTTGAGTAAATTAGTTGTCATTGATGTCAAATATGTTATCAGAAGTCAAAGATATGGTGGCAGACTGAAGGTTGCAGGTATCCAGAATAACAAAGGAATAACCCTATTACATGTTGCAGGTTGCAACGTGAATGACAAACGAATAACCCTATAGTAAGTTGAACAACTGAGATCGATCATCCAATGTTGTTGCTAAATGAACTAGCACAGAGGTCAAACACGTAAAAAGTGATAAAGTTCCACAAAAGATCAAGACCAGACGAATTATATTAGTCCCGCACTAAATTTAATGATTAAGGATTAATTCCAACAGTTAGGCGGAAAATCCAAAGTTCCGCAAAAGATCAAGATTGGACGGCTGAGATTAGTTCCACCAAAAGAGATCGATGATGTGGAAGAAAAAAATGTGCAAAGAGAATTGCAGAAATAACATTTAACGATTCTATGAACCCGCAATCCACATCCCACATCCTATATTCCACATCCCGCAATCTAGAGAGATTGGATGGTTGAAGTTAGTTTCGCTAAAACAGATCAACGTTTCAGAAAAAGAAGTGCGGAAAGTCGAGATACGATTTTGGGAAATGTTACATCTCGCATCCCGCAATCTGGAGAGATCAGGCAACTGAAGTTAGTTCCACTAAAACAGATCAAGGGTTCGGAAAAAGAAGTGCAGAAAGAAGTTTGCGAAAAGTCAAGATACGATTTTGGGAAATGTTACATCCTGCATCCCGCAATATGAAGATCAACGCTCATGGAGAAGCTCGATGAAGATCAACGATGGGGAATCGTTGAAACAGAAACTTGGTGCAGAAATACGATTTCAAGAGGAAATCTGTAGAGTAGATCAACCGTCCAGAGAGATTCGGACATAAGATCAACGGTCTGGATTGTATCTGGAGAAGAAGATTACGGAAGCACCAAAAAACGATAAGCAGGGCTGCAGAAATGAATTCTAAGCTGTGAGAAGAATGAAACGATGCATTTGTTGAAACTTAACGATGAAATGATGCGACCATTGAACGGGTAGATGATAAAGAGGTATGTCTGTGAGTAAACAGTCATGATCCAAAATGAAAGAATGCATCTATGGAGATATGCATTGGTAGGTAATAGGTAAAAGGTATTTATTGAATGAATGTGTAAGGAATAAGGTGTCTCTATTAGTAAGCTTGATAGAGTCCAAAGTGAATAGTTTATAGTTGTTCCAAAAGACTAAAAAAAATCAGATCAAGGTCATAGGGTGGTGCTAGGGTAGGCCACGGGTATGCAGGGGGACGAAGCTTCCTTTCAGTCGTAATTCGAGAACAGGGTGTCGTAGCATCCTTGTCTGTTGAAGCAAGCAGAAAACCATAGGGTTGTTGTAGCATTCTAGTCTGTAGTTGCAAGCAAAACCCAGGGTGTGTTTTGCATCCTTTCTGTAGTAGAAGATAAATTGATATACCCAAATCATGTCACCAACATGTGATGATATCCTTAACACCTATGTTTTCCCTAAATCCCAAACTTGGAGTGGAAACATGCTCTGGATGCCAATTCTACATAAAAAACCCTAGCACCGCGCTTTCCCTTTAGCTGATGAGCAGTGCCTTATTCAGCACCGCCTGAGTCCTGTTATAGAAAAGCAGTGCCACCACATACATGCTATGTTCTTGAAGCGGTTCTTACCCTTCACCGCTCTGTCATAAAGGAACATAAGTGGTACCCTTGGTAAAAATGGAAAAAAAAATATTCTCGAGGCTTCTAGAACATGAGCCTTGTGTCCTCCCTTATCCCTATTAATCTGGGTTAGTTGGAGTCGAGATCCCTCTTGGTAGGATATTATGGCCACCTCACCCACAATTATCTCAACTATCCCTATCCATTGAGCCTTATAAATACAAGCTCATGTCCCATAGTTGAGGGAGAGAACTGAATGGTAATGTTATGTTGTTGAATTGACTATCTAGCCCAATCCATTGGAGAGCACAAGAGAGAAAGTTGGAGCTATCATGGATGAGGTGTTTGTCTTGTAGAGGATTTTGTCAACATTAAGGCAATGGTTGTAAGCTTCTTCATTGATTTCTTAATGCAAAGATGATTTCCGTCCCACATATCTGTTGTACTGATCTTGCATGTATATGTTACTGGATTCCTTAGTCGCTAGTATGGATGTATGAATAATGTTCTGGTATCTTTGATGTTCTTGTTTGTTTGACATGTTCTGCAAGTATACAGGTTCATCATCAAAGCATTATTCCAGGTGTTTACAACATTCAGGGAAGGTTTTCATCCTTTTTCGTTCACTCATTTGTTCTATATCTAAACCATTCAGACCAGAGGAACAACTTTTGTCCACAGAAGGTGCAATATTCCTGACAACAAATCTGGTGACTCCGCTGGGGAACAAAGCAAATTTCAGTTGATCTGATCTTCCCCAGTCCTTTAACACTTGTCTGAATCCAGGCTCCAGTCTGTAACTCTCTTCAATCAAATCTACCATCTGACTCAGTGAAGTTTGGTTTGAAACTTTCAGATCTGTCCATATCTAAATTACTTTGACTTTATATGCTCTGTTTTATTGTCAATTCATTAGTCTTTACCTTGATTTGAGCAATTTTTGACTTGAATTCTCGTTCTCTTTGTGTTCTAGATATATTCAAGGAACCGCGCATGTGATGTAGGCAATAAGCGGTGCCATCGCCTAAAACCTGTAAGCCATAAGCGGTGCCACCGCCTGAGTGCAATGATCCAGAACCGCTCTGTCAAGACCCCTCTAGCACGGTGCCAAGTAGGCCTTGTTCTAGAACTTGTTTTTCTGGTTTTTTGCAAAAGTAGGGTTTTGCTTGCTTTCAACCCTGCACTTTCAGGCTTGTTTGTTTGAATATGAATGCTCATGGTTGAAAATTTTGTGGTAAAATTTTTTTGATTGAAAGAATTCAAAAGCTAGGTTAGGATCGTTGATTATTCGTTTACTTTCATGCTTGTTGGATTTGATTCTGTAAGGAATTGTTGAAAGCTTATGTTTCAGTTAGATCTTTTTTTCTTTCATTCATAAAGACTGAAAGAAAAACCACTTGATTATCATCTTAATTTCATTTTTTCCATAGAGGACTTTCTTTTTCTTTTAAAAAGAAATTTTTTTGTTAAGATTAGGTCATTATTTTTACTGAGCATAGGGCACTGGATCTCTAGTTAGCCTCACAAGATTTCAGGTTCCATTTGTTCTTTTGTCTCTCTTGCATTAGTACTATCTCATCAAAAGAAAAAATAGTGTAGTTTTAAGCTAGATCTATCTATGTTTAAAAGAAAAATAAAAAAAATAGATTGCATATGCATGTAGAGTGCTTGTTGTTTTTCTTTTAGGAAAAGAGACTCTTACCCATCTGATTGCTTTCAAAAAAACAATGAGTTTGGAATGTGTTGCTTGTCATTGGATTTGATTTGTTCAAAGTAGTTGTTTGGGAATTTTTTGGTGTTCAAAACGAAAAGAAAATATTCTCTCTCCCTCTCGTAAGTAGGCATACCTCGAACAGTAAAGTGAAATATTTGCATCTACATATCTGCATGGTTTTACTTTTTCTGTCAAAATTTCATCCATTCACCTAACCATCCACTTTAAAATTACGGTAGTTATAGGCTTAAAATTTATATAGAAATTTGAGTGATAGGCTAGAGACGTGTTTGGGCATCGTTAAGCATAGGAGCTGTCGTTACTCATCTGCACTACATCCCAAGACTTGCGCAGTTCTTCCACATATCATCGTTATATAGAACGGCCTTTCACGTACCCTTGAGGTATATAGAAATGCACTTCACGTACTCAATTGTATATAGGAAGGCCCCTTGTGAACGATTGTGCATTAGACATCACTACTACCGATTTGATCTCCCACGTACCTTGCGTATATCGGGAGACCCCACTAGGATACCTTATCTATCTGAGAAAAACCCTTTGGTCGTCTTGCTTGGAGCCATACACCGAAAACAGCATTCGGGGAGATTACTACGCACATACCCCTGTGGTATATCGCGAGTGGCACCTTCTTGACAATCCTGGTGAGGGACTGGACAATCTGAACTCCTCTTGTCATTTAAGTTTGCTTGTTTGGCCTGTAGCTTGAGCAGGGGAATTTTTGGTGTGTTTTTTCTAGTTTTGAAACCCTAGGGTAGATAGGAGCTGTACAAACTGGCTGAATTAAGACATTCCAGAAGAGTACGAGGCTTGCCACCTGATTTTAATCCTGTTTCGGGAGAATATCCTATAGAATCTATCAACCAAGGAGCTGCCACCAACTCCCATGCGAGAGAAAATGTGGTTGCAGAAAGTGGAGATCCATATCCTTCGCACGGTCCTCCCTTGGATCAACAACCTTCTAGGGGTGATATTTCGTTCCATTCTCCCATAGAAGGCCATGTTGATGATATTACTCATCCAGATTATGGTCCCAATGCTTCATTTTGGGATACCTCTATGGGACAGGCCATTGCTTCATTTGGCACCCGTCCAACCTCTTTTGAAGAAATTTCACCAAATGAAGAAGAACATAGAAAATACCAGGAAACTATTCTCTGTGCAAGAGAAATTGAGAAGAAAATAGATAACATATTGGGAACACCACCACCTCGCTCGACAGTTTTTCCTCGTAATACAGACCCTTGGCCTACGGGATATCGCTCCCTTGCTGATTCTATGAAACCCATTGAACCTATTCTAAATCACGTTGTGACTCCGCATAATCCAGGTCAAACCACCAACCCCACCACCTCCCATATTATGTCTGTTCCAAATCCTCCCAGGTCTTCCGCACTTGCGGAGCAACATTCAATTCCTATGTCATCAATACCTTCTAGTGCCAGGGGGAAACCCCCAGCACGGCCTACGTTACCTGTCACTGGAGTTGTAGCTAGTAATATACATACCTCTAGTATAGAGCAATCTATAGTCTATGTCCCTCTTACCCATACGAATGTGGTCAACCCCCCATCCAGTTCAGGTCAGCCCTTAGGAGCACAACCTGTAACCAATCAAACCTCTTAGGGGTATGGTTACACAGCAAATCAAGTACCTGTAGGAAATATCAATTACCACCCCACCCCTACAGGAATGCCTTATGCTGGAATTCCATATCCTAGTAATACTTTCACTCCATGGGGGCAACCCAACTGGTCCTACATGCCAGCTATGGGAGGGATACCTATACATACTGCGAGGGGTGCCAGAGGACCCCCTTAGGGAGGTTCTCCCTCTGGGGGGGCTAATGGTCCCGAGGGGCCTGTCGGCTTTCCTCCTTATGGTCCTAACGGTCCTAGGGGGGCTGGTGGCCTTCCTCCTAATGGTCCCAGAGGATCTGATGGCCTTCCTCCTAGTGGTTCCTGAGGATCCGAAGGTTTACCTCCCAGGGGTCCTGGAGGGTCCGATGGTCCTCCTCCTGGTGGTCCAAGTGATCCTCCTTTTGGTGGTCTAGGTGGTCCTGGTGGTCCCGGCGGTCCTGGTGGTCCTCCTCCTGGAGGCTCTAGCGGTCCTAACAGTCCCGATCCTAGAAATCAACCCCCTACGGGTGGATCTTCCGATGGTTCTTCATTACAACAACCGTTTCAACAACCTATCTATCAGTCTATTTACGATCCTACTGGTACTTATATGCCCTATAAATACTACCAGTACATACAACCTAATCGTCAATTATCTTTTCTAGCAACTTTGGACTTACCTGATTTGTCCAAGTTGATTAATGATCCCATTCGACATAACCACTCGTGGCCTCCCATTCCAGTAAAATTACCATCGAACATTCCAAAATTATATGGGAAGTAGGGAGATGATCCAAAAAACAATGTCATGACATTCCATTTGTGGTGTTCTTCAAACTCCCTAATGGATGATTCAATTCGTTTAAGACTCTTCCTGCGAACTTGTTGCAGCTGCAACAATTTCCCAAAATTCCAAAAAAATTTAGGACCCTCCTTTCGCTTAGGCTAGCTTGATTTTATGCTTTGATTTGGTCAGGAAGCTTTCAAAAAGGGTTTCTTATGCTGATTTGGTTTACCACCTGTTTACATCTCCCTCTAACGCTGGAAAATTTCCTTTCTTTTTATCAAGCCTTATCGTGATCTTTGAATACCGTTGAAGCCACTCTGAATCGGAAGTTTGTTTAATTGACATTCCTGCCGTTGCAGAGGTTTTTTCAGTTTCTTTTTCCCGCCGTTGCGGATAGCTTTTGGTTTTACATCGGAAGGTGTGGTTATTTCCTTGTCCGCCGTTGTGGACGGATCTTTGCATTTGGCCTCCGCCATTGCGGATGAATTTGGGGTTTGATTTTCGGCGTTCTTTCCGATGTATGTGTTTTGCTTCAGCGGAATATTGGTTTTGAATCAGAAGCTTTATCGTTTCTTTCTTCCGCCGTTGCGGACTTTTCCCATCATTCCTTTAGCGTTTTAATTCTTTGGGTCCTGCAGTTGCGGATGAATCCGCGGTTCGACCTTCCGTCGTTACGGAGAGATGTGGGCTTTCATCGTCCGATCCTAAGAGCCCGCCGACGTCCGATCGATTAGTTTTCTCCTTGCTTATCACCATGGTCAGATTTAGTTTATGGATTTCCGTCGTTGCGGAAGACGTTACGTTTTACCCTCCGACCCAAAGGTGTTTCCTGTCCGATTTAAAACCCGTCGCACGTGCGAACCATTTGTATATATGGGATAAGCGAGTTGGATTATTCTATTGTTTTGTTTTGCTCGAGCTGTCATGATCATACTGCGCTGTCGACCCCTCGAAGCTCGTGGACCACCGTGCCGGTACTCACATCCAGGTGGCAGTTGAGGAAGCCGGACCACTTTCGCCCCGTCAGTTACGCGTCGCTACCAGGTAGGCTCGTTGTTGCCCTACCTCGTTCTATTCAAGGGTTCTGGTAATGTTTGCTGCGGTTGGGTGTTTTACTAGGGTTGCGTCCCCTTAACCCTGTTTTACATGCGTACGGGGGTTTTACCTGCGGTCAGATTTTGCTGCAATCATTCCTTTGTCCGCCTTATGATAGCACCCACGTATTGAGGAATCTTGTTCGCGGTTGGGGGCGGTTTTTTAACCTACGAAATAATTATTTTGGCCCGCGGTTGTTGGTGTGCGACTGTGCACATACTCGATGGAGGTGGTGCAGGCGGCCGTTACGCCGCCTGCACCTAGCTTCCTCGTATGTGATGATGAGGCGCAAAGGAGGTTTTGGTGGGGGTTTTTCCTGTGGCTTTTGTTGGTCCCTGTTTCAGTCGAATTTCCTGTTACCCGTGGTCTAGAATCTTAGCCTTGTTGCTTGTGCAGCTCTGCGCAGCTCTTTTGTGTTTAGTCGTCTGAAACCCTAGATGGTTAAAGGGGATATGCCGCTGTTTTAGTTCGTTAACTAAAATTAACTAGGGTATTGGTTTTGATGGAAACGTCATGAGCAGAAAAGTGATAATAATACCCGCAGAGCATGAAATGTGTAGTCGAGTTAATGTAATTATTTTGCTGCAAACCGCATGAGTCTTCATCAGTTTATGTTTACTGGGCTATATTGTTAAAATGTTTGGTGTTGGAAAACATAGGCGACTAGCACAATCTTGATGCATTCAACCCTCTTCTTTGTTTGCTATGCAATAGACCAAATCGCTGAACGTTGCACCTTGCATTTGATTAACATGCATTTGTTTCACGGATTGCTATCTTGGGAGAAACCGCACATTACGTAGTGATGTAGATTTTATGCTGGCTCAAATATGACTGATAAATTGTTTAGTATCATGCAGCAGTAGTAGATTGCTCATTTTAGTGCACAGGACTGAGTTTGCTTCATGTTAGATATAGATAAGGTCATAGATACTGCACATTGGGTTCAGAATTTCTGATAGTCAGGGCATTTCAGGGCTGTACAATGCATGCATTTGTTGCACTGATCACTATCATATTAGACGTAGGGAAAATGGCACATTGCACAGTAATGCATACTAGCTTGATTATTCAGCCCAAAGGGCTTATACCCTAGCTTCATGGACTAGTTGGTGTCATGGTACACATAGAAAGAATAAAATGCTGCACAGTGTCTTGTGAATGTATGCAACTTGAATTGCTTAATGTCACAATGTTATACATGGCAGAAAGAACTCACAATGTCCAAGAGGCAAAAGAAGAAGGCCCATGTGGTCGAAGAAGAAACAGAAGTAGAGGTTGTCTCAAAGACCAAGTACATATATGAAGACACTCAATGTGTTTCTGGTGTTGAGCCCGAGTACAAATGGGGTGAAATATATAGATTGATTTCCCACAGGGAGGTTCCCGACATGGGCCTCGAAGAAGAATCCATCTATGCTAACATAGAGAAATCTTCTCTCATGAAAGTTGCCACCAGACCAGAGCTATTCCCATGCTCTGAGGTAATTGGCTGGATTCTGCCCCAGGTAGATACAACCACGATGATCCTGGGGAATGTTGAAGGACAGGGCTATGCTGCATTTAGCCCTGGATATGTGGCGTTGGCTTATCACCTACCAGAAGCCCAAGTTTTCTTGTCCAATGATTGGCTGAACAACATCAGAATGGAACTGGTGGAAACCCTTAGGAGAATGATGTTGCAGGGAAAGCATTATCGATACAGACCGACCAGTGAGTATGATACAGCGAGCTTGAGGGATCCCTAAAGATTTATAGCTCTGATGCTTAATAGGATCTTTGGGAGAGTGCATGGCAGACTCGTCAAGCTTGAATGGATACCCATTATTTTTCATGTGACTACCCAAGGAACATTCTTCAATTGGGCCAGCATGGTATCCAGCAGTCTTTCTTCTTGCTTGACCTCAGCCTTGGAGGGAGAGTCCCGGAAAAGATCAAAATTCTATATGAGTTCAATATTAATAGATTGCATTTTGTGCAACCAGGCTTTCCCCGGTCTCAGGTGCATCTGGGATAGGGAAAGGATGCCTGTTTATGCCGCTTATAGACCATTGTGGGCTCACCAGTACCATAGCCACTACAGAGAGGTCTGTGAGGACTTCATTATGCCACTGTACACACTCATCTTTCGGAAGGAGTGTAACTGTATGTTGGAAGAAGCCATGCAAGTGATAGAAGAATACGCGGATTATTTCTTAACTGAAAATGGCATGTACTTCCGAATGTTCGGAGGATCAAGACCACCTTCACTGCTGCCCAAATATGCAATGGATTACATAGTCCACAAGGAGGCAGTCATACAAGTATTCATAGATGGAATAGGCAGTTTTATGTTCGAACATAAGAAGACTGCCTACCCTCCTTTTCCATTCAAGCTAGGAATCTACAAATTCACCAAGGTGAAACACGCTGCTGAATTCGTAGAGGAGTTGGAGAAGTTCCATTTTGGGGAGATGCCCTACCGCAGAAATGACACCCAAGGCAAGGTTATTGAGCATTGCAAAGAACACAAGGTGCACTTCGAGTATACCCACCATTTTGATAAGGAAGAATCTGTCTTCCGAAATTCCCCAAACATGACAATGCTAATGAGAAGATTCAAGAAAAAGATCACCACCAAAGGTGGGAAGGGGGATGAACAGGCAAAGGCTGAAGAAGAAGCCAAAATGAGGGATGAAGAAGCCCAGAGGTTGGCGAAAGAGGCTGCAGAAAGGATTCATACAGAAGAAGAAAGAAGAACTGCTCAGGAAGCAGCCGAGAAAGCAGAGGAAGCAAAGAGAAAGCTCGATGAAGAGCTTCAAAGGCAAGAAGCTGAGAGGATAAAATTGACACAGCAATCAGCTTCTGAAACAACAGCAGGGAAGACCCAGGAGGTGGAGAACCCCCAATTTCATACCCCTCAAATACCTGCTACTAGCGTACCCTTGGTCCCCACATTCGAGCTGGTCCCTTTTGTGCAGGAAAAGGGAAAGGAAATCCCTGATTTCAACACTGTATATTATGATAGGGCAACAAAAAGAATAATAAAGAGGAGAGAGAGGAAAGTTGAGGTGGAGGGTCTACCTGGTAAAATGATAACAGATACGGCCGTTATGTTAGGAACAGACCAGGATCCGAGATTTACCCTAAGAGCCGGGTCTACATTCATTCAAGCTTCAGAAGATAATGTAAGCAAAATCATGATTGACTTGGATAAATCAAAGAAATCTACTGCTCGATTGAAAGATACATTGAGGCACGAGAGGGAAGAAAGCAACAGGCTCAAAAGGAAATATGAAGATGTGCAGCGGGAAATGAAGTCCTCAAGAGCTGAAATACAGGCCCTCCAAGTAAAAATGCAAGTTGAGGAAACAGCACAGGAGGCCCTAGAGAAAGTGCAGAAGGAATGCCAAGATCTAAAGAGTGAGAAGGGACAGTTATTGGCAAAGGTGGAGGAGCTAGAAGAGCAGCTGAAGATCCTCTTGCAAACCAATGATATGCACACCCAAGAACTGAGAAAGGAACATCAGGAGCAGATTTCTGCTTTGAACACTACTTTGTAAGCAACAAGAGAACAGCAAGTCAATCTTCAGCATCTCAAGCAGCATGTACTGACCCAGAAAACTAAGATGCTGCAGGTGCAGACTGCTGTTAAAAAAGAAAGGTGTAAAGTGCTGCAGATCGACGGCCGATTAGAGGAGATCCTGGAAACTGCATCCTTCTTTGTGGACAAGTCCCAGGACGTCCTAGAGGTCCTGACTGTACGAATGGCAAGGTTGGAGAACAAGGAGGAAACCCCAGCAGAGCTACCAGCAAAAGACCAGCAGGCCCTCAAACGGGACTATAACCTTGTGGAGTTTTCTATTAATACCGTTGAAGACTTCAAGAAGGCAGTGAAGAAGATGAAGGGATTATGCACTGAATTCTTCAGAAGACTTCTCAATACATTCAACCAGTGCCAGATAAAAGCGGAGGAGAGGATTGAAGCTTTCCCAGATCATGATGCCTTTGTAGAGCTATTGCAGAAAAGATTCCAGGAGGAAGAAGCTAAGGTGCAGGATATCAGAGCCATGGATGATCTGATCTTGAGAAGCCAAGTAGATCACCCAGCTATCAGTATACTGCTTCTGGAAGATCAGCTCCATTTGAGTACGTCCAGGGTCGAGGCTATCAAGAAACAAGCTGAGAAATTTGAGATAAATATTCAGTTTTTAGAACCTTGTACTTTTGAAGGCATCGCTAATGAGGCTGCAGCATGGAGGAAGTTTTTGGATAGTCAAGTGGGCCCTTCCTCATAAAGGGTCGGTCATTATTGTAATTTATAACTATCTTTTGTAAAACATTTAAGAAACACAGAACGTTGGGAGACAATAGGTTGGGAAGCCCAAAGGCCACTTTGGGCAGCCCAACAGTCTGACCCTTTTTGTATAAATGTAAAAGACTTAGAAGAAGTGAAGGGGCTTTTTCCCAGTGAGACTGGTGAAGACATATTGTAAGAAGAACTATTTCCTTTTGCAATAGAAAATTACAGTTTGCCTATTGGAGAAAGCTTAGTGGAATATTCAAATGTTGTGCCATGGATTTGTTGAAGAGGAACTATTTCGTTTTCAGCTTTATGTCCATTAACTGTGAGATCGTTCTAACTCATTGAACCTATGTTCTTGTATGAATGTTTTCCGGTTTATTTCATGAATATTTCCACTATGAGTAATGTATGTTGCTTATGAAACAGTTGGCTATATGATTGTCGAAATATCTTTAATCTTTCATGTGTTGTAGAGAAAAATATCAGCTATCTGTAATTTTTGTTTATAATACATGAATAATCCACATTACTCATAAATAAATCATATTCTGGCTCCCCGGGGATAGGTGGATAGATAGGTAGTTAGATGGAGAGTTAGTTTGTTTCATTCTTGCATATGTGATGCAGATGCTTGTGAGCCTAAGACGAGAGGTAAGAACCTGCGCATCACATTGTGACGGTCCCCGCATCCTCATCATCCTGCATTGTTAATTAGGCCTTTGCATTTCATACATTAAGTAAAAAAATACAAAAACTCGGTGGACCGGGCTGCAACCGGTAAAACCTTTGTTTTGTTGCTTCACCTACGGTAGGCGAACCGTAAACCGGACAGATTCCCTATACCAAACAGTCAACGGGCTAGTTGGGAACGTTGATTGGGGAGAATCCCTTACTGTTGTCCCCTGCGAATTTCCAGGCCCCAACATAATTGGCGCTAGAAGGAGGGCCGCCAGTGCATGCCTAGCCGTGGAAAGTTGTTTTTCCTAAGACTACCTCACCAGTAGATGTTTTGGAGCTTGTAACCTGACCCAAGTACTCTCAGGTTTCGGTTATACCTTTGAAGCAAGAAAGCCTGTTCTCATCCTGCATTGTTCTTTGCTCAGACTCTTGTTCTTATAGTTGTTCCCATGGCTGGAATCAATATAAATCAGCCCAACCCATTACCAGCATGGAGAGCAAGGTCTCCTTTGAACCTCACACCACCTTTGCATAACCTGCCCCAAGCCTTTGACAAGCTGTTGCCTAAGTTTGACCCCGAAGAAAGAATTGTTGTAGACGACCACCTGCAAAGCTTTTATCTAGCATTAGAAGGGCTAAGGGCTGGGGAGCATGAAGATGTGGTCTGTATACTTTTCCCTCACACCCTGAAAGGAGCAGCAGCATCCTGGTATTTCAGTCTCCCTACAAATTCGATTCCTGATTGGGACACCTTCGAGAAGGTTTTCAGAATTAAATACACCACTCAGAGAACTCATGCCTCATTAATGAAAGGACTTGGTTTGTTAAGAAAGGAGAAGAATGAGAAGGTACATATTTTCACTCAGCGATTTTCAATGTACCTAAAGAACTTCTCTAAAGCTAATAGACCCTTAGACAAGGTCTTAATCGAGTATTATACCTCAGCCCTAGGGCCTGAGTTGGCCATGGTTGCCAAAATGAAAGCCAAACCCTCATTGGTAGAGACTTATGAAGAGGCCAAAAGAGTAGAGGCTGAGAGGGAAAGTGTAGAAGATTATCCTAATTTACATAGAGAGAAAACTACAGAAAGAAGAGCTTTGGTGTTGTCCAAACCCAAAGAGGAGCACTCACATGATCTTGAGGGAATGATGAAAACGATGCAGAAGCTTTCCAACCGGATAATAGATCTGGAGAAAGAAAGGGACATTCAGAAAATTTATAAACCCCACTATCCGAAAAAAGAGGATAATAACCAATGGAAAATTCCTCCCCCAAATTTAGCCTCAATAAATATAACAGAGATAGGGGGGGATAATTTCTGTACTTTTCACCAGCAACCTCACTCTAAGAAGAAGTGCCCTCAATGGTTAAATTCAATGTCTTTGGTAATGAATAAGTTGTTGAATTCCACATTGACTTAAGACAGTGATGAAGAAGAAGGAAAAGAACAGTCCAGAGAGAAGCAAGACGATGATACAATATTCTCATGGAACGGTGTTTCGCTGTTTAACACAGAAGAAAATGCTCTCAAGTCTAAATATACGCCTACAGCCACAAAAGATAAGAACCTTGCAATTAAGGACAATGCAATACTTCTAAAGGTTAAAGAATTGCAAGAGAAAGTCAAGAGGCAGGCTGATGTGAAGGCTAAAGATGACATACCTGAAGCCACTACGTGCAGACAGGAAACAGAGCCACTCGTTGAACCTGCCAAACCTGTGGAAGATGATGAGGAAAGAAAAGCTGACAAACTTAAAGAGGAGATGCCTACAAAAAATCAACCTGTGGAAGAAAAGATCGAATTAGCTAGGACAAGGAAAACTAGCGCTCCACCTTTCCTTGTGACTCTTGAAATTTTAAATCATAAGGTGCATAATTGTTTGGTGGACTCTGGATCATCCATGAATGTTATGCCTCTGGCAGTTTGAAAAAACTTAATGGGCAGCTAAGACCTACTATCTGGGATGTCACTCAACTTGAAAAAATTAGTGTCAAAGTAGTGGGGGAGATGGAGAACGTTCTGATTCGATTGTCTGCAAATAGAAGGATATGTCATTACATTGACATCGTAGTAGCAGACATATCTGATGGTTATGGAATGATCCTGAACCGAGATTGGACAGCAAGACTCAATGGGTACTTTGCTTCAGATTGGTCTCACTTGTGGTTACCTCAGAAGGGCTGCCCAAACCTGATTAAGATTTTAAGAGAGCCCTATATGAAACACAATGTCACTAAGCTAGGAGAGGGAAATGAATCTGTTGATTCTGTCCTGGGAAATTATCTGACTGAGTTTGAGTTAAGACATCTTATTCCAAGAAAGGCCAGTTCTATGACTGACGTTCAGCCTGAGCTCCTTCAGCTTCCGCAGGCTGTAAAAGATGATTATAGAATTGTAAGCATGTGTTCAGTTTCAAAAACAGCGCAGCTAGATCATGGTTAAACAACCCATTTCTATTATTCAGCCCACCCCTCAACTCCCCATGATTAAAGATTTTTAGGAGTGGGCAATATTTTTTCTTTTTTTAGCTGTGTACATAAATAAATTGATTTTGCGTTCTTTAATGCTTTGACGTTTTCTGTTTGATTATTTGATTTGATTGCTTTGCTAGCATTTCATTTGGTTTTCAATAAAGAGGCAAACTTTTGGTTGCAATGGAAACATCGAGGTTCTTTATTAACTTAAATCTTGAGCGAAAGATTGTGCTTTAAAGTATAGAATGTCTTCTAGTAGCAGTGCTCCTAACTGGCAATGCATTCATTGATGTCTTACTTAATCCCTGTAAATAACTCAGAAGTAAAAAAGGTCTGGAATACTATTTAGAGGCTCCATCCATTTCACATCTTAAATACCCAAGGGGGTGACAGCAAAAGACTGACGGAAAGGAAGCAAAGTAGAACAGTATATCATATATAAATGATCCCATGTCATATATTCAGAAAAGCAATAAGCTATCAAGAGTCAAAACTCCTTAAAGAAAACAATACATATCAAAGTAAAATAACAAAGCATGAAGTACTAAATGGCCACAAGATCCTCTCCGTCCGTGAATTGAAATATGAAGTACATTGTTCACACAAAAGGACACTATGGGATAGAGGATCCTGAATTAAAATTCAGTAAGAAAGGCCTACAGGAGGACTCATATCAAAAGAACTAAAGTTCAAAAGGCACAAAAGTGCAGTTGGCATGGGAATGAGGAACAAAAGGATAATACTGTTTACACTCTGTTACAATCCTGTGGTGTCCAAGCTGTAAACTACCTGAGGACAGGCAAAATAAACCTCACTTAGTTGGCCTCAAAAGAGTTATTCAGACTTGCAATACTTCTGATGTTACCATCTCCCAAAAGAATGGACTTCTTTAAATAATTTAAATGCATTATTTGGCTTGCTTAGGAATACAAGCGTCTAGAAGATTTCATTTTTATTCAGACAATATTGCACTGGGAAGGAGTTAATTCAAATATCTGGGGTTCACCAGGTAGTCGAAAATTGTTGCAGCTGCAACAATTTCCCAAAATTCCAAAAAAATTTAAGACCCTCCTTTCGCTTGGGCTAGCTTGATTTTATGCTTTGATTTGGTCAGGAAGCTTTCAAAAAGGGTTTCTTATGCTGATTTGGTTTACCACCTGTTTACATCTCCCTCTAATGCTGGAAAATTTTCTTTCTTTTTATCAAACCTTATAGTGATCTTTGAATACCGTTGAAGCCACTTTGAATCAGACGTTTGTTTAATTGGCATTCCCGCCGTTGCGAAGGTTTTTGCCGTTTCTTTTTCCCGCTATTGCGAATAGCTTTTGGTTTTACATCGGAATGTGTGGTTATTTCCTTGTCCACCGTTGCAGACGGATCTTTGCATTTGGCCTCCGCCGTTGCGGATGAATTTGGGGTTTGATTTTCGGCGTTCTTTCCGATGTATGTGTTTTGCCTCGGCGGAATATTGGTTTTGAATCGGAAACTTTATCGTTTCTTTCTTCCGCCGTTGCAGAAGGAAAGCTACTTCTTTTCCCATCAGTCCTTTAGCATTTTAAGTCTTTGGGTCCCGCAGTTGCGGATGAATCCGCGGTTCGACCTTCCGCCGTTACGGAGAGATGTGGGCTTTCATCGTCCAATCCTAAGAGCCCGCCGACGTCCGATCGATTAGTTTTCTCCTTGCTTATCACCCCGGTCAGATTTAGTTTATGGCTTTCTGCCGTTGCGGAAGACTTTACGTTTTACCCTCCGACCCAAAGGTGTTTCCCGTCCGATTTAAAACCCATCGCATGTGCGAACCATTTGTATATATGGGATAAGCGAGTTGGATTATTCTATTGTTTTGTTTTGCTCGAGCTATCGTGATCATCCTGCACTGTCGACCCCTCGAAGCTCGTGGACCACCGTGACGGTACTCGCATCCAGGTGGCAGTTGAGGAAGCCCGACCACTTTCGCCCCGTCAGTTACGCGTTGCTGCCAGGTAGGCTCGTTGTTTCCCTACCTCATTCTGTTCAAGGGTTCTGGTGATGTTTGCTGCGGTTGGGTGTTTTACTAGGGTTGCATCCCCTTAACCCCGTTTTACATGCGTACTGGGGTTTTACCTGCGGTTAGGTTTTGCTGCAATCATTCCTTTGTCCGCCTTATGATAGCACCCACGTATTGAGGAATCTTGTTCACGGTTGGGGGCGGTTTTTTAACCTACGGAATAATTATTTTGGCCCGCGGCCGTTGGTGTGCGACTGTGCGCATACTCGATGGAGGTGATGCAGGCGGTCGTTACGCCGCCCGCACCTAGCTTCCTCGTATGTGACGATGAGGCGCAGAGGAGGTTTTGGTGGGGGTTTTTCCTGTGGCTTTTGTTGGTCCCTGTTTCAGTCGAATTTCCTGTTACCCGTGGTCTAGAATCTCAGCCTTGTTGCTTGTGCAGCTCCGCGCAGCTCTTTTGTGTTCAGTCGTCTGAAACCCTAGATGGTTAAAGGGGATATGCCGCTGTTGTAGTTCGTTAACTAAAATTAACTAGGGTAGTGGTTTTGATGGAAACGTCGTGAGCAGAAAAGTGATAATAATACCCGCAGAGAATGAAATGTGTAGTCGAGTTAATGTAATTATTTTGCCGCAAACCGCATGAGTCTTCATCAGTTTATGTCTGTTGGGCTATATTGTTAAAATGTTTGGTGTTGGAAAACATAGGCGACTAGCACAATCTTGATGCATTCAACCCTCTTCTTTGTTTGCTATGCAATAGACCAAATCGTTGAACGCTGCACCTTGCATTTGATATACATGCATTTGTTTCACAGATTGCTATCTTGGGAGAAACAGCACAATACGTAGTGATGTAGATTTTATGCTAGCTCAAATATGACTGATAAATTGTTTAGTATCATGCAGCAGTAGTAGATTGCTCATTTTATTGCACAGGACTGAGTTTGCTTCATGCTAGATATAGATAAGGTCATAGATACTACACATTGGGTTCAGAAGTTCTGATAGTCAGGGCATTTCAGGGCTGTACAATGCATGCATTTGTTGCACTGATCACTATCATATTAGACGTAGGGAAAATGGCACATTGCACAGTAATGAATACTAGCTTGATTATTCAACCCAAAGGGCTTATACCCTAGCTTCATGGACTAGTTGTTGTCATGGTACACATAGAAAGAATAAAATGATGCACAGTGTCTTGTGAATGTCTGCAACTTGAATTGCTTAATGTCACAATGTTATACATGGTAGGAAGAACTCAAAATGTCCAAGAGGCAGAAGAAGAAGGCCCCTGTGGTTGAAGAAGAAACATAAGTAGAGGTTGTCTCAAAGACCGAGTACATATATGAAGACACTCAATGTGTTTCTGGTGTTGAGCTCGAGTACAAATGGGGTGAAATATATAGATTGATTTCCCACAGGGAGGTTCCCGACATGGGCCTCGAAGAAGAATCCATCTATGCTAACATAAATAAATCTTCTCTCATGAAAGTTTCCACCAGACCAGAGCTGTTCCCATGCTCTGAGGTAACTGGCTGGATTCTGCCCCAGGCAGATACAACCACGATGATCCTGGGGAATGTTGAAGGATAGGGCTATGCTGCATTTAGCCTTGGATATGTGGCGTTGGCTTATCACCTACCAGAAGCCCAAGTTTTCTTGTCCGATGATTGGCTGAACAACATCAGAATGGACCTGGTGGAAACCCTTAGGAGAATGATGTTGCAGGGAAAGCATTATCGATACAGACCAACCAGTGAGTATGATACAGCGAGCTTGAGGGCTCCCTACAGATTTATAGCTCTGATGCTTAATAGGATCTTTGGGAGAGCGCATGGCAAACTCTTCAAGCTTGAATGGATACCCATTATTTTTTCATGTGGCTACCCAAGGAACAGTCTTCAATTGGGCCAGCATGGTATCCAGCAGTCTTTCTTCTTGCTTGACCTCAGCCTTGGAGGGAGAGTCTCGGAAAATATCAAAATTCTATATGAGTTCAATATTAATAGATTGCATATTGTGCAACCAGGCTTTCCCCGGTCTCAGGTGCATCTGGGACAGGGAAAGGATGCATGTTTATGCCGCTTATAGACCATTGTGGGCTCACCAGTACCATAGCCATTATAGAGAGGTCTGTGAGCACTTCATTATGCCACTGTACACACTCATCTTTCGGAAGGAGTGTAACTGTATGTCAGAAGAAGCCATGCAAGTGATAGAAGAATACGCGGATTATTTCTTAACTGAAAATGGCATGTACTTTCGAATGTTCGGAGGATCAAGACCACCTTCAATGCTGCCCAAATATGCAACAGATTACATAGTCCACAAGGAGGCAGTCAGACAAGTATTCATTGATGGAATAGGCAGTTTTCTATTCGAACATAAGAAGACTGCCTACCCTCCTTTGCCATTCAAGCTAGGAAGCTACAAATTCACCAAGGTTAAACAAGCTGCTGATTTCGTAGAGGAGTTGGAGAAGTTCCATTTTGGGGAGATGCCCTACCGCAGAAATGACACCCAAGGCAAGGTTATTGAGCATTGCAAAGAACACAAGGTGCACTTCGAGTATACCCACCATTTTGATAAGCAAGAATCTGTCTTTCGAAATTCCCCAAACATGACAATGCTAATGAGGGGATTCAAGAAAAAGATCACCACCAAAGGTGGGAACGGGGATGAACAGGCAAAGGCTGAAGAAGAATCCAAAAGGAGGGATGAAGAAGCCCAGAGGTTGGCGAAAGAGGCTGCAGAAAGGCTTCATACAGAAGAAGAAAGAAGAACTGCTCAGGAAGCAGCCGAGAAAGCAGAGGAAGCAAAGAGAAAGCTCGATGAAGAGCTTCAAAGGCAGGAAGCTAGGAGGATAAAATTGACACAGCAGTCAGCTTCTGAAACAACAGCAGGGCAGACCCAGGAGGTGGAGAACCCCCAAGTTCAAACCCCTCAAATACCTGCTACCAGCGTACCCTTGGTCCCCACATTCGAGCTGGTCCCTTTTGTGCAGGAAAAGGGAAAGGAAATCCCTAATTTCAACACTATATATTATGATAGGGCAACAAAAAGAATAATAAAGAGGACAGAGAGGAAAGTTGAGGCGGAGGGTCTACCTGGTAAAATGATAACAGATACGGCCGTTATGTTAGGAACAGACCAGGATCCGAGATTTATCCTAAGAGCCTGGTCTGCATTCATTCAAGCTTCAGAAGATAATGTAAGAAAAAACATGATTGACTTGGAGCAATCAAGGAAATCTGTTGCTCGATTGAAAGATACATTGAGGCACGAGAGGGAAGAAAGCAACAGGCTCAAAAGGAAATATGAAGATGTGCAGCGGGAAATGAAGTCCTCAAGAGCTGAAAGACAGGCCCTCCAAGTAGAAATGCAAGTTGAGGAAACAACACAGGAGGCCCTAGAGAAAGTGCAGAAGGAATGCCAAGATCTAAAGAGTGAGAAGGGACAGCTACTGGCAAAGGTGGAGGAGCTAGAAGAGCAGCTGAAGATCCTCTTGCAAGCCAATGATATGCAGACCCAAGAACTGAGAAAGGAACATCAGGAGCAGATTTCTGCTTTGAACACTGCTTTGGTAGCAACAAGAGAACAGCAGGTCGATCTTCAGCCTCTCAAGCAGCATGTATTGACCCAGAAAACTAAGATGCTGCTGCTACAGACTGTTGTTGAAAAAGAAAGGTGTAAAGTGTTGCATATCGACGGACGATTAGAGGAGATCCTGGAAACTGCATCCTTCTTTGTGGACAGGTCCCAGGACGTCCTAGAGGTCCTGACTGTACGAATGGCAAGGTTGGAGAACAATGAGGAAACCCCAGCAGAGCTACCGGCAAAAGACCAGCAGGCCCTCAAACGGGACTATAACCTAGTGGAGTTTGCTATTAATACCGCTGAAGACTTCAAGAAGGCAGTGAAGAAGACGAAGGGATTATGCACCGAATTCTTCAGAAGACTTCTCAATACATTCAACCGGTGCCAGATAAAAGCGGAGGAGAGGCTTGAAGCTTTCCCATATCACGATGCCTTTGTAGAGCTATTTCAGAAAAGATTCCAGGAGGAAGAAGCTAAGGTGCAGGATATCAGAGCCATGGATGATCTGATCTTGAGAAGCCAAGTAGATCACCCAGCTATCAGTATACTGCTTCTGGAAGATCAGCTCCATTTGAGTACGTCCAGGGTCGAGGCTATCAAGAAACAAGCTGAGAAATTTGAGATAAATATTCAGTTTTTAGAACCTTGTACTTTTGAAGGCATTGCTAATGAGGCTGCAGCGTGGAGGAAGTTTCTGGATAGTCAAGTGGGCCCTTCCTCATGAAGGGTCGGTCATTATTGTAATTTATAACTATCTTTTGTAAAACATTTAAGAAACGCAGAACGTTGGGAGACGAGAGGTTGGGAAGCCCAAAGGCCACTTTGGGCAGCCCAACAGTCTGACCCTTTTTGTATAAATGTAAAAGACTTAGAAGAAGTGAAGGGGTTTTTTCCCAGTGAGACTGGTGAAGACATATTGTAAGAAGAACTATTTCCTTTTGCAATAGAAAATTACAGTTTTCCTATTTGAGAAAGCTTAGTGGAATATTCAAATGTTGTGCCATGGATTTGTTGAAGAGGAACTATTTCGTTTTCAGCTTTATGTCCATTAACTGTGAGACCGTTCTAACTCATTGAACCTATGTTCTTGTATGAATGTTTTCCGGTTTATTTCATGAAGATTTCCACTATGAGTAATGTATGCTGCTTATGAAACAGTTGGCTATCTGATTGTCGAAATATCTTTAATCTTTCATTTGTTGTAGAGAAAAATATCAACTATTTGTAATTTATGTTTATAATACATGAATAATCCACATTACTCATAAATAAATCATATTCTGGCTCCCCGAGGATAGGTGGATAGATAGGTAGTTAGATGGAGAGTTAGTTTGTTTCATTCTTGCATATGTGATGCAGATGCTTGTGAGCCTAAGACGAGAGGTAAGAACCTGCGCATCACATTGTGACGCTCCCTGCATCCTCATCATCCTGCATTGTTAATTAGGCCTTTGCATTTCATACAGTAAGTCAAAAAATACAAAAACTCGGTGGACCGGGCCGCAACCAGTAAAACCTTTGTTTTGTTGCTTGACCTACAGTAGCCGGACCGTAAACCGGACGGATTCTCTATACCAAACAGTCAATGGGCTAGTTGGGAACGTTGATTGGGGAGAATCCCTTACTGTTGTCGCCTGCGAATTTCCAGGCCCCAACAGAACTTTGACCGGTACCGTCACGAAATGGTACATTGAACTTCCACAACATTCGTTTGTGAATTTTAGTTCTTTTGCAACTATCTTTCTTACACACTTTCAGCTTCCTATCAGCTATGAAATGGGTACATATCTCTTAACTTCTCTGCGTCAAAACACCTCCACCCACATATCAGATCATATCCATGAGTGGAGAAGGCGAAGAAGACTTATTAAGGCTCATATCCCGGATCAATTGTTAGCTGATTGGTTTACTAAATCTTTGTTGCCTCCAATCGCCCGAGATGTGGCTATGGGCAGTGTCGTTACCGAAGAATAAGCCATTAGTCGAGCCCAATATCTGGACTTGGTATATTCCCAGACTGGAACGTTGTATGACTTGATCCCTCAAGCTCCTCGCCCAAGCATTGATCCTGCAAAGCCACCAACGGAAACCCCTGTTGACGGGATTGTTGGTTCAATATAGTCCTCGCCAACAACAAAATTTGCCAAGCAACCCCAAACTTCCACTCCTACTCCTTCAACTCCCAAGGTTTTTGTCGAGGTAAATTCCATTCAGAGTACCCAAACGCCTGGCAAGAATAAAAAGAAAGGTAAAGCCAAAAACAAAAAACCTAGAAACCCGCAAGAGAATCCAAAACCAACCATCAACGAGAATGATAAAGGGAAAAGAAAAGCGAAATATCCATGTCTACTATGCGGAGGTGACCACTTCACGAAAGAGTGTCCTCATCGTGAAGAAATCAATCAATTTCTAAAAATTGATCCTGCGCCAACAGCTCTCACGAATCATTTTTCCTCTCAACAACAGCTGATAGACCACATATCTAATCAGGGAAATTCTAGTTCTTTAGAGGAAATTCGCATGATTTCCTCGGACACTATTAATTTGCAAACTCGAAGTCAGAGTTATGACAAACCCACAGACAAGAAAGAAGACAATTATTCTTCAGGAAAATATCCCTCTATTGGTTCTCCTGAGTCCTCGTCTACTGGTCCCCTAACCATTGAAAAACCTAATCTCGACATGGTTTTGCGCCCACCCAAGAGTACTCTTAGGAAGGTTGTTTTTAACCCTAATGCCCGAGCTGCCCAATTTTATAATGTAGTTGAAGATCTGGCTCAGGAACCATGTGCAATGTCTACCTTAGAAGTACTCCAAAGTTGTCCTACACAACGCAAAAACTTGTTAACCGCGTTAGGAGTTTTAGACCCGGATAACACTAATTTGATTCACTTTAATGTCGAGAACTATAAGTCTAGACTACCTCACAAACTCGCTTTCCAAATCATAACAAAAGTAGTCAGAAAGAAGGTCTTTAGAACTGTATTAGACGAAGGAGCTTCAACTTCAGTTTTTTCCCTGTCTTGTTGGAAACCTATTGGCTCTCCCGAGCTTGTAACATCACCAATGACTTTGAAAGCCTTTGATGGACGAGGTTTCCAGCCCCATGGTCTCATACCATCCCTTTCAGTCGAGCTTGGAGGAAAAACCGTTTCCATTCAAGTGGAAGTAGTAGATGCCCCGTTAGACTACAACCTCCTATTAGGAACAAATTGGTTTTACGCCATGACTATTGTCACTTCGACGGTATTTTGAACTGTCCAATTTCCGCATCTAGGGAGGATTGTAACCATTGACTAGCTCGATTTTTGTACGTCGGATGTTACCACCCCTACGGCTAATAACATCCCTATGTTCGGCTAGTCCCCTCCTCCTTACCAGTCGATTGGGGTAGACATGCTGAAGGATTCTTCCCTTATGGGGATTTCTTCGTCAAATCCTCCTAACACAGACACGACGACGGTAAATATGATTTCTTCATTTGATTATGATCCAAAGGGCAAACAAATTGTTGGGTTCACCTCGTTGAGTCCGCATGAAGCAATGTAAAACATTATCCAAACCCTTTCCGATGACCACACTAATGACCTTCATCTGGTGACTTCGGACCCTTACCACCTGCCCTACCGGTTAGAACCCTCTCTTCCTACTCTGGATTATCTCTCCCAGACTTTCCCTTCTAATGAGTCCATTATAGAGATCATGAGTACGAATGAACCTACATGGGAGGATTATCATCATAGATCCTCATTTCATTAGAGAAAATTTGGGGTCTAAAATGGGCCTTATAAGAAAACGTGCCAACAATAAATTTTGTGAGTTGGAATTCAAGAACCAATAGAATTTCAATAAAATGAGTCAACCATAATGGTTGAATTGACATATTTGTCATAAAAGAAAACTACTTTTTTGTTCGTATTTTTAACATATATCCATGTGTTTTTACTCAAATTTCAAGAGGGAAAGCTCGTTGGATGTGGAATTTAATTCCGCATCCAACGAGTACCCACACTGCATACTTTTGACGGACCCCGCTACCCCAAAAACAAGAAATACCTAAAAAAACGTGATGATGACATCATCATGTTTTTTCAGGTATTTCTTGTTTTTTGGGTAGCGTGGTCCGTCAAAAGTATGCAGTGTGGGTACTCGTTGGATGCGGAATTAAATTTTGCATCCAACGAGCTCTCCTGCTCATAATTTGAGTAAAAACACAGGGAAATATGTCGAAAATACGAACACAAAAAGTAGTTTTTTTCATTCTTCCTCCAAAATTAATAACTATTATCTTAGTATTTTAACTATTATTTTATTATTTTCTTTAAGAGGCCCATTTTAGACCTCAAATTTCCTCTAATGCTCCCCAATACCAGTTCGGTAGACCATGATTTTGCATCCCTTTTTACTACTGATATTGTCAAAACACCTCAAACTCCTATATTGTTATAGAACACAAATTCTAAAGGAAACCTATGCAGCATTACTCAAACAAATCCAATTGACATATCAGCCAAGCCTGGCACCCTTGAGCATGTTCATGTTGGGAAGAAGTGCTCAGCAGAAGAATCTGAAGCATATAGAGCACTTTTCAAAGAATTCTAAGATGTTTTTTCCTGGTCTTACGAAGAAATGTCAGGGATAGACCCATCCATTGTGGTTCACGAAATAAAAACCTATTCCACTGCAAAACCTGTCAGGCAAAAACTGAGACAAGTCCATCCACAGAAAGCCATAGCTATCAAAGATTAAATAGAAAAACTTCTAAAAGCAAGGTTTATTTATCCCATACCCCAGACGGAATGGGTATCAAACGTCGTCCCTGTCAATAAAACGCAGGGCGCCATTAGAGTCTGCATCGATTTCAGAGATTTGAAAAAAGCTTGTCCCAAAGACAACTTTCCTGCTCTGCATATCAACCAGATTATCGACAACTGTGGCGGAAGTGTCACATTCTTGTTTATGGATGGCTTTATGGGTTATAATTAGATTGAGATTTTACCCACCGGTCAGCACAAGACAACATTTATTTTCCCATGGGAAACATTTGCATACAAGAAGTTACCATTCGGCCTAAAAAACGCTGGATCTAGTTTCCAGCGTGCTATGTCCTATGTGTTTCACGATATAAAACATATTGTAGAATCGTACCTTAACGACCTCCCAGCTCATTCACAGTGACGGGAGGACCACCCTGGTCAACACACGATATAAAACATATTGTAGAATCGTACCTTAACGACCTCCCAGCTCATTCACAGTGACGGGAGGACCACCCTGGTCATCTTAGAGACATTTTCCTGAGATGCCGTCATTATAATATACGGCTCAATCCTCATAAATGTGTTTTTTCCATCGAGACGGGACGCCTGTTAGGTTTTGTGATTTCTAAGGATGGTATTCAGATAGATCCATTGAAAATTGTCGTTATTCTAGCCCTACTAGCCCCAACCAACCTTCTAGAACTCCAAAGTTTGCAAGGGAAGGCAAACTTCCTCCGCCGTTTCGTGTGTAATTTTGCAAAGAAAACTTACGATTATATGCGTCTTCTTAAGAAGGACACTCCGTTCTTTTGGGATGACCAGGCCCAACGAGCCTTTGATAATCTTAAACACACTTTGACTCACTCACCTGTGATACACCCCCTAGATTATTCAAAGGATTTTCTCTTATACATTGCTTCCTCCACTACTACCATCGCTATGGTTTATTTGGTGCAGGAGAATCCCAACGGTCAGGAGGACATGATCTACTATGCTAGTAAGAATCTTATGGATTCTGAAAATCGATACTCACACATGGAGAAATTAGCATTGGTCACGGTCATTTCTGTTCAGAAATTTCATCACTACATTTTGCTCCGCACAACCACCGTATTGGCAGACCAGAACCCTATGTATTACATCCTGACTCATTGAGTGCTCGAGGGCAAGTACTCCCGATGGATAGTCATCCTACAAGAGTTTGATTTGGAATTTGTCAAAGCTACGTCAAAGAAATCCTTGGTCTTTGCTGAGATAATGTGTGATCTTCCATGTGCTTCGACAGAATCTGAACCCAATGATTCATTCCCGGATGAATTCTTGTTCCTGATAAGCACTACTGACCCATGGTATGGATATTTTCTCATTTATCTCCAGACACAAAGATTTCAGCCCACTCTATCCTGTGACGATTGCCGTCATATCCGTCAGCATGCAAAATACTACCTCATCTTGAAGGACACTTTGTATAGACGTGGTATCGATTTCGTTCTCCAGCGATGCCTTACCCACGAGGAAGCTGAACAAGTTTTGAATGAATGTCACTCTGGAGCATGTGGCAGTCATCTATCTAGGATGGCTACAACCCAGAAAATCCTTTGCGCTGGCTATTTCTGGCCTTCAATCTTTAAAGATTGTCACGAGGATGTCAAGAAATGCCCAACCTACCAACATTTCTATCCGAAAAAATGCACCCACCCTGCTCCGTTACACCCCGTCATTACCGTTGGCCCTTTCTCCAAATGGGGGATTGATTACATGCATTGTAAGCCTACCTCAGCCAGGGGGCATGGTTACATCATCGTAGCCATTGATTATTTTACAAAATGAGTTGAGGCCATGCCTACATATGCAGAGGACGGTAAGACTGTCGCTATCTTCTTGTTCAATCATGGGATAGCAAGATTCGGAGTCCCACAGTCCATAGTTACGGATCACGGATCACATTTCTGCAATCAAATGACAGAGGAATTAAGTGCCAAGCTAGGTTTTCGTCATGAAAACTCAACGCCCTATTATCCGCAAGCTAATGGTCAAGTCGAGGCCATTAACAAAGTTTTGAAAAAAATGTTGTGTTGGATGGTTGGAGACCATAAATCCAACTGGCACCGTATTCTTTTCTCCGCTCTTTGGACTTATAGAACTTCGGTAAAAACAACTACTGGTTTTACACCCTTCTAGCTTGTCTATGGACTAGAAGTTTTCTTGCCTATTCAATGTCAAATTCCATCCTTAAAACTTGCCTCGAACTTCTCCCAAACACTTCCACAGAGGAAGAAATATTTCTCTACTTGAACAACCATGACAAAACTAGAAGAGATGTTGCCTTAGCTAATGAGGCACACAAGAAACACGTCAAGGCGCAATATGACAAGTCTGTCCAACCTCGTGCCTTTAACGAAGGTGACCTAGTTTTAACCTATGATCAGAGATATGACAAACTAGGGAAAGGGAAGTTCGAATCCATGTGGTACGGTCCTTTTGTTATTTCCAAAGTTCTAGAGAAAGGGGCCTATGAGCTCGTCGACTATGATGGAATCCCCTTAGGACAACTTCACAATGGGTTGTACCTGAAGAGGTACTATGCCTAGACCTTTCTTGTATATTACCTTGTATATATGTATATTACTTGACTTTTTAGTGTGCTTAAGTATTTTCAATATGGTTTTGAGTTTAGTGTCTATATCTATTTATACTATGGTTTGGTCGTGCAGAGCATATGGCTTTCTATGGCTTCACTAATGGTGCTTGCCGCCACACCTTGAATCTTGCCTCAACTGCTTGGGTTCTCTATTCCTCAGCTTACGATTTGTTCAGTTCAATAGAAGTTTGTATTGGTTCTGCTACCAACAACATCATCAAGTATCGAGCAGTCATAGGTCTTCTGACTGAAGCTGCCTCCCAGAATGTTTGTAACTTGGTAGTTTTGATGGACTCACAACTAGTGGTTTGTCATTTAAACCATGTCTATACTATCAGGAATCCCGTGCTTCTCCATCTCTTCCGGAGGGTATGTTTATTAGAGAGGTCATTTGAAGCTATTACCTATAGGCATATCCCTATGGAAGATAATGCAGTTGCCGACTCATTGGCAAACTACATCCTAGAATGGCATATTGCTCATTCATGACATGAAAATCAAGCATGGTTCACTGTAAATAAACTTTAAAAGGCACATAAACTCATGTAAATACATTTTCCATTTGAGATGCATAAACACCAAAAGTAGAAGTCTGTATATATATATATATATATAATGTTTTACAAAAAATAGGTCACGAGACCTCATCTGAAGCGCTCAGGCTTTCAAGAAAAAAATCATCATACAAAAATCCTAAAGCTATCTATCAGCTTTCAGTAAATACATCATGCGTCCTATCATCTAGTGATGCTCGTGGTAACACATGACCGCCTGGGCTACTCGACGTAACAACCTACTGAAACGACCTGGTACTCCTGCAGTGGGTCTCTGGTACCTCAGTGGGAGGTTGTCGATCGAAACATCCGGTATGTCTAGAGTTAACCTCTCGAGGTTCTCCTCTAACTCCCTTGTCACATTGTCACCCTGTGAGACAAAAACGAGCTCTGGCTCGCTTGTCTAGTGGAGAGGATCCTCCAGGTCGTGCTGCTCCGACATCTGCATGAAAACATTTAAGTCTCGTTACTACATATAAAAAATATAAACATTAAAACATAAAAACACAATTGCCATTTTAGGGTATTTGTTTCTTCCCAATATCGCCCCACTGTCCACCAGGTGGAAGTGGTAGGTCAAGGTCACCCCTGAAGTCAATACCCATGTATGCATAGTCCTCAACCATGAGGAGCTGGTCTCTCAGCCATCGGAAAAACGGGCCTCCGAACTTCATCTTGCCTCTACCTGCCCCTGTGCGAGCCATGATCTGGACCCACCTCAGCATGTGAGGGTCTCTCGCCCTCAACTCTGTGAATACCACCTGGGGTCTCAGCTGGGGAACCCGCTCGAAAAATAAACATGCTAGAATGGATCCAAAACTGAACTGCTTCAGCTCCCACTACCGACACTTAGTCATCTGATCTTTGAAAACAAGAAGTAGAGCCTCCGCCCAGTTGAAGACTATGGGTGCCATAGCCTCTATAGCGTAGAGCATATGCACTCTAGATGCCTTATGTACCCCTTGGCTCCCCGCCACTCTTTGCATGGTAAATAAAACTGTGCGAAGAGGGCCATCCACCATTGCTTTTATGGGAATTTTCTTCCCCCAATTTTCTGGTCCCAGAAATACAATGGTGGTTTATTAGTTCCTCGGTGGTGATGTCCCCTCCACGGGAACTAGTCAAAGAGATGGGAGCACCCCGTCTCGATAGGCCTATCAGGAAGTAGATATCTTCTACTTCAATTGTCAATACATGAACACCCACTTCAAAATATTGTTGCTCCGGATTCCACATACGGAGAATATGCTCTAATAAGCGCTCATGTGACACAATGTTGGGTGTGTGGAAAAACTTTAAGAGACCACAGTCTCTCAACACGACTATACAACCCGCGTTTCGTTCGGCAAATGCATCATCATTGTCATGTTGCATCTCTTTCCAAATAACCATTTTTTATCAATAAAAACCTGTCAAAAATCATCACAAGGCCAATTAGAAACATCATCAACCATTTAAATCACCAAAAATCATCTATTTTTCGTTGTACATGTGTTTTTATATACCCACGGTCGGCACCGCCTGAGTGAAATGTTTTATGCACGGTTCTTGCGGGGTACCGCTTATCTTGCAAGGGATAAGAGCGGTGCCCGCATTCATGGTTTTAGGGCTCGCTCAAATAGCCCAAAACACCCCCAAAAATTAAAAAATGAAAAAGCAGGGTTCAAGCTTTTACCTGGAACTGACGACGCGTAAATCTGATGGTAGATCCTCCCGGAATCAGCAACTGAAAATCTGGCCAAGAAACTTCTCCAAAGGCTCTCCACTATTGGTAAATGGTAAAATGTTTTGTTTTTTATTATTTACATGACTTTTATAAACATTCTAGGTTTTGGCATGTCATGGTTTTTAAAATCTATCAGTCATGATCTTTTAATGTCGTTTATTGGAGAATTTAACAGTTGTTTTGTAAGTCGTTGCAGGATAAAAAGCGGTAGCAATAAAAGTTTTGGGAGTTTGTTTTTTACTTTTTCGTACTACCATAAAACAGAAAAAGTCTTTGAGCATTTATTGTGACACTTTGGTCATGCTCTCCAAACTTAGCATCAAAGGTCCGAGTCCTTTTCTGATTCTTTTCAAACTCGTAAAATCCCTCATCATGAAAAAAGACCTATTTGAGTCTTCTTTAAACTCTTTTTGGGATCCTTAAATACGAAAAAATTGTCGAGTGATCTTGTCTTCTTCACGCTCGTTGAAGCACTTGAAGAGTCGTTTATCTGACGGTAGGTTATCACTTTTTCAGTTCAGATGAACTATTTTACGAAAAAGGACCCTATGGAGTCTTCTTCTGTAGTCGTTCAAACTCTCTAAACATGAACGATACTGAGTTAATTTTCATTGGACTCGTTAAATTAAACATTGAGAGACCCTATTTTAGGAACGAACCCCTCCTCTCTTAGGTTCGTAAAACATATGAGTTTGGACTTGTTTTCGGACGAAATACAACGAGTGTTTGTTACCCTCTTTGAACTCGTAAAAACGAAAAAGAGGCACTCATCAACCATGATGGAGAAATTAAGAGAAGGGAATCATTTTGCAAATAAAATGCAATTTGTCATTACCTTTGAACATGGCACTTGTCTGCATATCATTTCAGTCAATTGGGTACTCAGCTGATTTCTATGACGATATACTTTCATGAGTCATGTCACTTATTTAAGTCTTTCAAAAGAATGCATTGTCCACCGTCGCACTGTGTGTTTGTCTGGTCTAGTCATGCTGTCAAGTCTTTTGTCATGTCGCCCAATGTTCAAAGGCAAGTTGAAGAAGTTTACCTCTGCAGTCAAAACAGCCTTTGTGTCATTACTTTTGAGTCAGTCTTATGGTTACCTCATTCACATCATTTCAGAACTTTGTTCCAAGTTTCGTGTCGTCGATGTGGGATTCATCATGGCCCTCATTCGACAAAACTATTCCTGTCGACATCAGCTCATTATCCGAGAAATAGTCTTAGAAACAAAATTTAGTACCTTGAAATCTGTATGCATAAATGACACATTCTCTCGCTCTCGACACAAGTTCACATCATTGACCTTTGATAGATAGAATTGTCTGGGTGTTCGACATCAAGACATTTATTCACACTAAGTAGATTGTACTAGGGTACCTTGGGAATCATTGACATCAATTGTGATCTCCCTCGCACTTGTTAACGGTTCACAACATTGGTCGGTAATCAAGTGGTTTCTACCATGTTCAACTTCAGAACATTGTAATCATATGGATAGAATCGTACTTTGTGGAAAACGAGACGAAGACCCTGGGTACTTGTTTAGCGCTCATTGCTTTCCCCAGGTTGCGATGGAGTTTTGTATATCAAGCATGGATCCACATTTGTATGGTCGTGGCTATGCTCAAATTTGTGTCTATATGACATAGATCTACGTTGTATGTCTGGTAGCTATGTCCCAGTTTAAGTCATCTATCATATGGATCTACGTTGTATTCTAGTAGCCATGGTTGTTTATTCCTCTCATGGATCTGCCTTGTATTGGTCTGCAGCTATGAGTTGGTTACATTTGTCTATGAGTCAAAAGTATTGATGTATTGCAAATGCCTACTCGACGACACTCTTCGATCAAGCTAACTCTTACCTCGAAATGACAACTTGTTCTCTCAAAGCTCTCGCTTATCGTATCCCTCTAAACCTCATGCTTTGGGGGGCATTTTGTTATACCCAAATCCTATCACCAACATGTAATGAGATCATTAACACCTATGTTACCCTAAATCTCAAACTTGGAGTGGAAAAATGCTTTGGATGTTAATTCTACATACAAAAAACTTAGCATCGTGCTTTCCCTTTAGCTGATGAGCGGTACCTTGTTCAGCACCGCCTGAGTCTTGTTATAGAAAAACGGTGCCACCGTGTCTGTGTTGTGTTCTTGAAGCAGCTCTTACCCTTCACCGTTCTGTCATAAAGGAACATAAGCGGTACCCTTGGTAAAAATGGAAGAAAAAAAAAAGAGGATTCTTGAGGCTTTTAAAACATGAGCCTCGTGTCCTCCCTTTTCCTTATCAATCTACGTTAGTTGGAGTCGTGATCCCTCTTGGTAGGATCTTATGGCCACCTCACCCACAATTATCTCAACTATCCCTATCCATTGAGCCTTATAAATACAAGCTCATGTCCCATAGTTGAGGGAGAGAACTGAATGGTAATGTTATCATTAGAGGAGATTTGAGGTCTAAAATAGGCCTCCTAAATAAAATAATAAAATAATAGTTATTAATTTTGGAGGAAGAATGAAAAAAAACTACTTTTTTTGTTCGTATTTTTGACATATATCCCTGTGTTTTTACTCAAATTCCGAGCGGGAGAGCTCATTGGACATCATCATCACGTTTTTTCAGGTATTTCTTATTTTTGGGGTAGCGAGGTCCGTCAAAAGTATGCAGTGTGGGTACTCATTGGATGCGGAAATAAACTCCGCATCCAACAAGCACTCACGCTCGGAATTTGAGTAAAACCACAAAGAGATATGTCAAAAATACGAACAAAAAAATTAGTTTTCTTTTATGACAAATATGTCAATTCAACCATTATGGTTGACTCATTTTATTGAAATTCTATTGGTTCCTAAATTCCAACTCACAAAATTTATTGTTGACGTGTTTTCTTATAAGGCCTATTTTAGACCCCAAATTTCCTCTAATGACTGTTGACTTGACTATCTAGCCCAATCCATTGGAGAGCACAAGAGAGCAAGTTGGAGCTATCGGGGATGAGGTGTTTGTCTTGTGGAGAAGTTTGTCAACACTAAGGCAATGGTTATAAGCTTCTTCATTGATTTCTTAATGCAAAGTTGATTTCCATCCCACAAATCTGTTGTACTGATCTTGCATGTATATGTTACTGGATTCCTTATTCATTAGTATGGATATATGAATAATGTTCTGGTAGCTTTGATGTTCTTATTTGTTTGACATGTTCTGCAGGTACACAGGTTCGTCGTCAAAGCATTATTCCAGGTGTTTACAACATTCAAGAAAGGTTTTCATCTTTTGTCATTCACTCATTTGTTCTGGATCTGAACCATTCAGACCAAACGAACAGCTTCTGTCCGCAGAAGGTGCAATATTCCTGACAACATAAACAATTTTGTAAAATTCATCTTATTATTGAATTTGTGTTGATGGTTTGCTTTTTGAGGTTTCCACGATAAAAACTGTGTTTTAATTGTTGATTATTGTGTGTTTTATTATTTAAGAGTCAATACTAATCTGCTCCCCGCGCTCACCCCCCAGTATTGTGGGATAAACCAACACTATTTTTCTACCTTAGACAAATTTATCATTTTTTTGTCTTCTTATTTTCCTATGTTTTGGGTTGCCTTGATTTTATTTGTAAATATATTTTTGCATTTACAAATATTTTAGTTTAAAAACTTAAGCTCCTATAGATTAATTAAAGTCTTTTCATAATATGTAATGCAAAGTTGAAAGTTTAATGATGTATTTCCTATGTTTAACATAAGCTAGCAGCGCATCTCATCATTCAAATGCATGCACACTGTCGGGTTAATGCCTTTGTGTAGGTTACAAAGCTCTATCGAGCAATGATGGTTTATTCAGTCTTCAGGTTTTATTATAACATGTTAAGTGATATTTGGCCCTATTTCTACACTCGTCAAGAAAGCAGTATTTCCCCAAATCCAAGGATGCATTCAGCTTAATGCTCAGTACTTCTTATGATGCCAAATGTTGTTTGAGAATTGTTGATCTTGTTTTGCTTCTCATAGATCGAAGTTATGGTTTTGAAATGGAAACATTCGAATTCTTGAATATTCCTAAGTTTATGGATTTCCCAAAGGTTATTGGGGTTCTTACACATCTAGATAAGTTCAAGGATGTCAAAAGCTGAGAAAGACTAAGCAACGTCTCAAACACCGTTTTTTGGACAGAGATATATGATGGTGCAAAACTATTCAATTTGTCAGGTCTCATTTATCAGAAGTATCTTAAACGTGAAATACATAATCTGGCAAGATTTATTTCTGTTGCAAAGTTTCATCCTCTATCTTGGAGAATCTCTCACCTATATATATTGATGGACCGTTTTACTCCACCAGAGAGAGTACAAGAAGACGAAAAATGTGATTGAAATGTCACTCTCTAGGGTTACCTGCGTGGTTTCAACCTGAAGAAGGGAACAAAGGCACATATTGCAGGTGAATATTGTCATTTTGCTTGCAACCTAATCCATACCTTTTATCCTCGGTAACCAAAAAGATGGGATTGCATGAAAAAGATAAGATGTTTTATGCACCAATGTCAGATTTAGGTAATCTCTTATATGACAAAAATGGTGTTTACATAAACATCGATGATCATATGGTTAAGTTCTCCAAACCAAATAATGAAGATGGAGAAGCAGAAAACACAAAAGGTAAAAAGGGTATAAGGAAAATTGTTGTATTTTAAACCAGGAAATTGTTACTGAGAAGGATATGGCATCGGTTTTTCTAGAGGAGCAGATTTGTTGACTTACCTTTATAATCAGTTTCGGGAGGCTGATCCAATTCATCGTGAACTTCTAAAGTCTTTGTTTTCTCGTGCTTGCCGACCATATTTTGGTTTAATAAATTCAATGCTTTATCAGGCAATTGTGAAGGATCCATACAGTGAGTTCATTGTTGAGGCTTCAGAAAACATGGGGCCTATTTCAGATGCTGGAAAAAACATGCAAATCATTTGGTTGTCCCGAGTATAAAGTCTATAGTAAAAGCAAACTAGAATATTTGATGCAGAAGAGAGAGGAGGCAAATCGATAGATGATAGAAAAGCTTGGTGGCCTTTTTGCAAACTTGAATAATATATGCAAGCGAAAAGAACAAATCGTAGTTCCTGTGAACTATGTCTCTGAACATCTTCATAAACCAACGGATTATGACAGAATTGTGCAACAGGTAAAGCAGTTGGGAGTGAACGAAGATCATACAGAAAAGACAAACAAAAAATAAAAAATAAAAAATAAAAAATCGACCAGTTCAAGTTGGTTTCGATGGGACAACAAATTCTTGAATTAAAGCTAACAAAATGTTATATGTTATCATCGAGATGGCCCTGGTCACCTATATCAACTCTAATGCTGCACAGGCTTTGAAGGAGCTCTATCAAGAATACAAAGCACGCAACATTCAGATGGCTCTCTCCAATCCTAACCGAGAAGTACTCTCAACACTTGCCATGTCTAGGATCCTTGTACTCCTTGGGAAGTAGTGGTTTTTTGTGAGAGTCCACGACGCTGTTCAAGTTTGCCTTTCTCACGTGCAAGGAAACTTTGAAACAGTTGGCACTGGTGGTGAAGAGCCCCAACAAATTGTTTATAGTAAATAAAACACAATCAAAGACAGGTGGCAGAGCACCCTGTTATCTTCAAAATCACATTCATATTCAAAAAGATCAAAGAGCATCTTAGAAGGCCTTGGAACTTTCGAAGCACAAGATTAGTTATAGAATAGAACATCTGGCAGTCAAAGATCAACTGGCCTAGATTTCTTGCAAATGATTCCACACTTCTATGATTCCTTCCACAAAATTTGTAAGGGTTGGTTAAAGGGATTTGCTATTTATTTAGATCATTTTTCAAATGTAAGGGGAGACACAGATGGGAGTCAATCTGCTTGGAGCTTGTACAGTGCCACAATGCTTATCTGTGTAAGAATTTCTGTGTTATGAATGACTTAACATATCTATTTGGAGCTGGGTTTTGAATTTATATTGTGTGAATATTCTTTAGTTCTGTTTGAACTCTTGTTTACATTGTTGTTTATATAGATGTTTTCTATATAGATACTGTGTCTACAGGTGAATATTGATGCTTACTGATATTTGAAATGTTATTTCACGTACCTACACTTTTTCATATGCTGCAATGATAAACTGTTTGTTTATTCCTTGCGTTTATATGTTTTTGAAGCCTATCTCCCGGACTTAGAGTTGCACTGTCATTCATCCTGCAAAATCTTGTTTTTATACATGTATCTTCTGATGTTATCAGATTATTGTGTCTCTGTGCCTTGTCTTTACCTTATTTGATTTTTACATTGTTATCCAAAAAAACATAAATACAGTTTTTAAATGTTGGGATGCCTGAACACTACTATCCCGTAGTCTAGTTAGCAGACTCTAGGATAAACATTTTACATGAAAACATATCTTCTGTGAGAGTCAATACTGTCATTCAACTCTGAAAAAATCCAATATTTCACGTTAAAACCAGGCACATTGAGATTTATCACCACTGCATCGAAAAGCAAATACAAAAGAATTAAATTTGTTATGTTACACAAATGAAGATCAGCTTCAGTACATCCCCACGAAGGTGGTAAGCAAAGACGAGTTTCTAAGGTTTTCGAGGGCTCAAGGAGATGCTTGGCGTGAAGGAAAACAAAACCGGGTTTAGAACAGTTAATGGCAAATGCCCATTTTACATAGGCAACCTCTTTACTAATTAGCTAAAATAGGCATGGGATTTAAAATTAGAAGCGTCTAAACAAATGCTAGGGTAAACTATTTTCGATTAAATCTGTTTTAGAACAAAGAACTCTCTTTTCAGCAAACAGTTTTGTATTATGAATAGGTGTCATTTTGCAACACAAAATCATGGAAATTAGGTAAGCTTTTTCTTTCTTTTGTGCCTCGTCTTCCGTAAGTGTACTCTGTTATACCAACATTTCCGGTTTCACAACAATTCTTTTATTCAAGAGCCATAGCCAAGGAGAGACGATGAGAAGAAAAGATCCACCTGATTAAAGGCTAGCGCATCTAAAGGATAAGGCTCAGCTCTGTTTGATGTGCTTGGAAGAAAGGCAAGGTAGAGGAAGAGTTCTTGGTGGAAGATTCTACGAGATACAAGTCAACCATTGCCATGGACTCTTTATGAAAATTTAAATAAGATCCATTTAACACAATTGTCTAGAAAATAACCATTTACAGCAGAGATTATTATAAACATAATATACAAACTAATTAAAATATACCTATTTACTGAAGATTTGCAATGGAGATCATCGCTAAAGAATTGCATAAGCCTCAGCCTATTATATACTCCAGTTCTGTATGCAGTAGATAAAGAAAAAATATTCGCTAAGATGCCAATCCGCGTTTGTTTATATGACTGCACGTTTCTCTTCTTTTCAGAAAAAAACAAAGAAACAATGTTTTATATGCACATAAAATTCCATCGTAGAAATTGTCTCTTGAGATCTTGATAAGTACTTCATCGGAAGGACTTTAAAAGCCTTGAATTATCAAGCGCTGAACCCTCTTTGAAGGGAACTCCAGGGCCCTGCCGGCAGTTGAGAGCATGCCTCAGCAGAAACTGCAGCCATAGTATCCATGCCGATACCTTCATTGCATATATTTGCCAGAGCACGCATGTGTTTCATGCCATACTGGGCCAGAGATCCACAGTGTCCTTCAAAAGTCCGTACCTGTCATAGAAGGAAAGTGTTGTCATTAATCATTAGGACTAAATAAATAAATAAATAAGACCATTGACAAAATGCTTAAGAGTAGTAAACAGAAAAGACTTGCCGAGCATCCATCACCTATCAAGAGGTGGGGCACCAGGCAAGAGGGCAGAAAAGCCAGCAATGATAAGATGGAAATGATGGCTTCCTATCTCATTCCTACAGCATAACTCAATACCATGAATTCCTCCTCTTATAATGCATGCCCATGGCGACATTTTAGAGGCAGAATTGAAACTCCTTCAAGAATTAGTTTTCCTGTGAATGCTCTCACTCCATTAGTTGGATTCCATGTGCTTAATTAGCCTTTAAGAAAAGCTAAGGGATGGAGTAAGAGTGATGGAGAGTTTGATATTGGTTTATATAACCCCCCTAGCCATATTAGCGGGTTTATGAACATTAATCTCTGTCATTAACACTTGGAAGCATGAAGCTAAGACACACTTAACGGCCTCCACAGCTCTACCGNATATAAACCCCCTAGCCATATTAGCGGGTTTATGAACATTAATCTCTGTCATTAACACTTGGAAGCATGAAGCTAAGACACACTTAACGGCCTCCACAGCTCTACCGCTTTACAATGCCCCCTTGCAGGAGGGACCCCAGAGAGCAATACCCACCACTTTTTTGAGCAATCGAACCTGGGTGGGGGCTATAACAATGCCCCACTCTCACCAACCCGGCTCACTTCCCGTGGCTACCCAACGTAATATATAAAAACAAATACAAAGAAAATGCAGGATATGACACCTTTCATCATTCATATATCTTAATTTTCTAATCGTCTAGCTAAAGAAACAGGGCATTCCACATTGGAAGTTTAATTACAGTACAATTGGGGCAGATTTATTTCACTTTGTGTAGCCTTCTATTAGGGAATACCATAAAGGACAATGTCAAACTACTTTTACTAAACGCATGGAGTTTTGCAGTTTGTTTAACTATGTTGCAATCTACTTTAAGAAATCTTGGTCTTTATTCAGCAAAATTTAAATTATTTTAGTTTATTCTAAGATGCCATAGAGTGCAAATTTCAAAATGACCCTTGAGCAGCCATGAAGGGCAGAGGAAGACAAAGAAATGAAAATATATGTTACCATTTTCTTCAGGCAGTCCCAATCATCTACCAAAGGTTCTCCTTGAGGTCTCACAGCTTTTAAAACATCAGGACCCTTTTCTCGTCCAAATAAAAGATTTCCAACAAGATCTACACTCCTGTCTACATGCATACGATGAGCCATGAACTCCAACAATTGTATCTGTGCTGTGGACCTTTCTGGAGTGTCCTCCTTCGATTTCTTATACTGCAAATTGCCAAATAATAACCCAAATAGCATGTTAAGCTTGTCTCTGTATCATTTTATAAGATGCAACAAACTGTACCAGTCGAACCATGTCCATAATAACTTCTATTGTATCTCATAAAACAGTTTCCAGAAAGCTTGTTTTCAATAATGTTGAAGCTAACTAAAATAGCAAGTAGTTTAAACAAAGTCTATGTTTGGTAGCAATGCAAAATACAGAAGATAAGAAAAACTATGTTTCATATTTTTAACCAAAAATTTGATGAAAACAGATCATATAAAACTAATCACAATGCCTGGATATGCAATAATGAACCGTCAAAATATTAATGTTTTTGAGCTACAAACCTTTTGCCACATGTAAAGAAGATCTGCATCTCGTTGATTAATTGCCTTGGCTTCCTTCTTTTCTAAAAATGGTGAGTTCTCGAGTACCAAATTAGCGTTAGAATTGGCAGAATCAAATCCCATATATAGATACAATTCCTCTTGGCTGATAGTGACGTTGCCATATTGCATAACATGAGAGCCAGACATGTATGTATTATGGTTGGAGGTTCTTTGCTTCACCTATAAAATAGGTGTCTATCAATGGATAAATTTGGAAAATTTTAAATAACATGCCGATCCAGAATTCTGAAAGCCAACATGTAAAGCTAACACACAACTTTAAATATTTTTAAAGCCAATACGTAAATATTTTTAACCAACTTCAATAATTAGTTTTAACTAATTAATCGTTAATCTGAACATATAAAAGTTCACTCTTGATGGCCCTTCACAGCAAAAATAATCAGATACGATCTAACCGCATAGAAAACATGAAATCGTTAATAAAATATGTCAATACATGAGTATAAAGCTCAATTTGTGAGAAACGTAAAACATGGAGCCCAAGTAATGGACAGATGACTTTGCTGTTTCTCAAGAAATGAATTCAACTATCGACCATATTATAAGAACAAGGCACTACCTACCATTAGGACGTACAAAAAAAACTCCCACAAGCTCCTACACTAGTAGAAATAATCAGAGGAGGACAATGATCACCGAATTTCAATCTAGTGCTGAGCAAATACGTTATTTGGTGACAACAGGATGCAAAATTAATTTAAAATGTTGTATAAATGGAATAACAGCAAAGCAACCTATAGTGAAGAAAAAAAAATGTTATATATCATCAAAATTATCAAACAAAATCATGCACTGACAGCCTGGCCATGGAAGTTTTCAGAATATCAAAAGGCCATTCTGAGGCTAGTCTGAGGCTATACCCTCAGACTAATTTTTTCCAAATTTTGCAATGGATGTCCATATTAACAAGAAGACAGTAAAACATAACCTCAAGAGATCTTGTTCATCTATTTCTCGTTATGGGCTTCTTATTTCAGAAAACATATTTTTACATTGTTACCACCCAAAGTGGCACTCAAGTAATGAAGTCCCTAAACACAAGTGCAACCTTGAGGGAACTAATGAAAGCTGCCCACTGTCACAGTATCAGCCCATATTAACAAGAAGACAGTAAAACATAACATCATCAGATCTTGTTCATCTATTTCTTGTTATGGGCTTCTTATTTCAGAAAACATATTTTCACATTGTTACCACCCAAAGTGGCACTTAAGTGATGAAGTCCCTAAATACAAGGGTTAAATTTCCAAACTCTAGGTGACTGCTGTCCTTATGTTCTCAACTAAACACAAACCATGATTTAATTGCGAAAATTAAATTCTTTCACATAGCAGTAATCACACATATAGCTGGAAAGTAAATAGTGAAAACAAAACCCAGTACATAGATAATTTACTCCTTCAAATCAGCTTTTCATTAATAATTTAAAGCTTACAAGGAAACCTCCACAGACAGTCAAACTAACAGCTATACGGTACACTTAAAAGGAACAAATCTACACACTTACTGAGGAAAACTGTACCAAAAACCAAGAAAACTGTCTAATGTGTGTTTCCTCTTGTACAGGTCGTCTGTACGACTGTACGAACCTCTTATGTACGTCTGTACAGATCCGTCTTGTACAGACCTGCACGTTGTTCTCTGCCAGGTTGTTGAACTTTGCTCCTCTTTAGCGCTCTAACTCTGTTCCACAAATGAAACCAATCACCTCCCAACCAAACTGTCTTTGAGTGAATAATGCATGTGTCTTAACCGTCTATCTTGATTTGCCTTTATACGTGAGCTGAAACCCTAATCTCACAGTGAGATGCATAGTTGAGATTAGTCTAAATCACTAATGTATTAAAAATACACTTTACTAGACTCGGCCGCAATATATAAGACTTTTAATAAACTGAATTACAAAATATAATTTTGACTCAAACGACTTCCAACCCGTTTTACATTAAACCTATGCGGAAGTTCCTATCCAAGATACAATTTTCAACACTCCCTCTTAGCGAGGAAGGAATTATGCATCAATCCAAGTTTGTCTCTGAATGCTTCAAACTTCCTTTTAGGGCTTGGTCAAAATATCAACAACCTGTTGATTTGTGAGTACATACTAGAGCTTTACTGCTCCCTTCTGAATCATGTCTTGAATGAAATGAAATGTGCTTGAACTTGTCATGAAAAATTGGATTCTCAAAGAGTTTGATACAACTTTGACTATCACAGTAAATCATTGTTGGATCCAACTCCTTATTAGTAATCCTGCAAGTTGTTGATTAAGTTGTCATTGGTCAATGATGCCAATGGTGTCTGGTCATTGACGTCAACTGTTGAGTCCTTGGTGCCCCTAAGGGTTAGTGTTTAGTTTGTGGTTGTTTGTGTCAGAGAAGCCCTTTTGACCTTGTCCAAGCCCAAGCTTGAAGCCCTTGGAGGCCTTGGAACAATGACAGAAGCCCTGGTTACCCATTGACTTGGTCAAGTGCCCCTAAGTTGTATCTTGGTCCCATTTGAGTCCATTGTCGAGTTCCTTGCTCATGGTTGATCTTTGGTTACTGGTCTTTGTGCTACTTGTTATGCTTGTACTTGTTTTGATCTCTTGATTAGTTGTTGGATGGATAATGTGGCTCATGTGTGTAAATTCCTTGATGTGTTGATGGTGAATCCCATTGCTTGAATTTGATGGTCTTGAGGTTTGTTAAGTTCTTGTGGGGTCCTTGAGTCCACAAGCTTAGATCTTGATCCTCTTGCATGTGGAGACTTAGGTCTTGGAACCCATTCTTATAGGGTCCTTAGTTTCCTTGAAAGTTTAGGTCTTGAACCCACATATATGGTGGTTTGATGTCCCTTGGACGCTATATGGTCATTGGCATGTAGTAGCCTTGTGATCATGCATATGAAGCCCATAAGGTGTTGCAAACTAGTGGTGAGGTCTTTGTACCCCTATTTTGGGGTGTTGGTACTCTTATGGTGATGAATATATATAGTGGAAGTTAAAATGTTTCAGTATTTGACAGTATTTTGAAGTACATTTCAGAAGTGTGGTTTTACTTTCAGAAATTTTAAGTTAAAACCCTAAGTTCTGAAAATGTTTGACAGAATGTGTGAATGAACTATTTCATTTATTAAGCCAGAATTTCTTCACTAAATCCATGGTGGGGCCTTGGCCTTGAGCTCCACACCATGATTTAATAACACTATTTATATCATTTACAATTTAATGCAATTGGGGTCAAAACCGGAGTGTTACAGGAGTCACCGTGTCCATATTGGACACTCGTATTTTCATGTCCTTCGTGTCCCGTATCCTCGTGTCAAGTGACTTAGGTTGTTCATTTAAATGTTGTTTCTATCTTATTGTTCGTAAACTATCCTGCAGCTTGCTTACAAGAGCCATTCATTCAATGTTGATTGTAAAAATTGGAGCTATTGCAAAAACCAGTTTCAACCAGTAGATTATTTAATAAAATCAACATTCCAGACCACTGTTGAAAAAATAGGGCTCAGAAATAACTCAGCAGGGATCAACAAATCAGAAAAACCAGAACAGCTCATCAAAAAAAAAGCATGCAGGGAGAATAAATTGGAAAACTTTAAAAAAAAAATCCACAGCAGGAATAAATCAGAAAAAACATGGAAAATCACCAATTTTGAGATGTTTTCCACTGTTCCAGACCCACAAAAGACAGGACAGGAAGCCTATATACTTACTAGGTCATATTGTTGCAACAAGGTTTCCTCTTTCAAGTTGTTGCTTTCGCTGCCAATGCAATGAAGAAAGACCCATAAATGATTTGCTATAAATGGATTCTGGAATCAAATGCTGAAAGTGAACAAAGAGGTAAAGTCAAACCTGTCTTCCATCCATGCAACACTATAAAGATCTCCAAGACAGGTGTCATATTCTGGAGGTGGAGGGGGATCCATTCCAGGACAGTATGTTCCCCAGCTGTTCTCCTCAGCATTTGAAGCTGTTGTAACATATATATTCAGGTCTGTCGGCAGCAGACCTTCAAAAATACTTCCACTTTCACATGCTTCAACATATATGACCTGGTCATTTAAACAACATTAATCTCCTCAACCGCCTAAGTTAGAAATCTGACCATGCCTACCTTGAACCACATATCAAGCTCATAATACAGGATAAACTCAAAGTAATAACCTACAAGATTTTATTTCAATCATAAGTATCAAACATCAAACTTTACATCCACCGAGATTGCATAGAGCTGGTAATGCATAAATGACAGTGACACTAAAAAACGCTTTAGCTGCCTTCACTCACCATTTCTCTATAGGAACCAGCATCATGCTTCTTCTTCAGGACTTGTACAAAATCATCTGCATAAAGATAAGGTGGAAGAGGCATTCCTACAACCAAATTCAATAACTTTGTCAACAAAGCACCTGAGAAAGTGTAATCCAAACAATCAAGCAAGAGAAGAATTTTGAGTGTAATCCAATGCCGCACAACTTTTACAAAATTCCACAAAAGGGTAGACAAAGATTGCACCTATTGATAAAGAAGAACCTATTTCAAGAACTTAAATCTAAATTCATATCAAGAAGTTGAGATTCGAGAATTATAAAAGGTCAGAGATTGGTTAAGTAGAATCAACCTTTGTAATAAATAATTCATCCACTACAGCAGGGATAGACTCAGTGATTAATATATGGCATTTAAATATCTTTTACTACAATTTACTTAGAAGAATACACAAATTTAACACAAAGATCGTCTCTAATCTTACAGATTAAAACTACTTAAATTTGAAAATTAGCTAGTATCCTCAACAGAATGTACAACATGATTCATACTTGCATATTTTTAATTTTTCATCATAAATACGTATTTCAAAGATTTCGCACTATAATGTCGGAATATTAGAGTGAGTAATGTTAATTTGTGTGTCTACCCGCATGTATGGATAGTGTATCAGGTCTGTGGACACGTGTTACTAAACTATTGAGAAGATCCTACTATTTGAACTTCTATAATGAGTGTTACATGCAGCAAGTCAATTCTAATGGCAGGTTTAAAGACCCAAAAAGGGTGGCTTGAAGGCCTGGAAAGGGTGGTTTGAAGAAGAAATTGTCCTATTTAGTATTTAGTCATGTCTAGGAAAGCATTGCAAATGATTACTTGGTTACTTTATTACCTTCAATGGTGGGCCCCATATTTTGTGTCTATGCGTTATTGAAAACAATATTAGAAAGTTGTCATTGAGAGGGAGTGATAGAAGTAACAGCAACTCTCACTTTGAGATGTAAGGTTTCAGGTCTGTGGTTCCCAAATTATCATTAATAGGGAATGTTCAGAGTATTAGAATGAGTATCGATAATTTGTGTGTGACCAGATGTGGGGATAGTGTGTCTAGACCAATGTTATCGGAACCAGACTGGTCATCAAACTGGCGAAGCCCAAAATGTGAACCTGAGCGGAACCGGCTAAAAACCAGCTGACTAAAAAATACATAAAATATTCATATTTTGTAAAAAACATATATATTCATGTGCATACATATAAATCCAAACCATTAATACATAATCATGTGCATACATATGAATCCAAACCATTAATACAGAAATATGCAAAGTTTCTCATATATATAGCAAATATGGGTGCAAATATCCAAAATAGCACCTAGTGCAATACATCTCTGAGGTTCTGAACCAAAGAACATTAACAAAAAGGCTCCAAAGTACACCAGCAAAGTTTTTTTTCTAGTTTTTTTTTTTAAATTGAGTTTCGTGAGTCCCCAGTCCAGACCGGCCGGTTCGGCTGGTTTTGGGCGGTTTTGGCCGGTTCCGTATCCGGTCTGAAAAAAAATCCGTTTTTTTTATTTTTTTTTGCTGACCAGACCGGCCAACCCTGTAAACCGATCAAACCAGCCGGTTTTGCCAGTTCCGGTGTGTATGAACGTAAGTGGGTTAAGGTGGAAGTGTGTGCGTTAAAGTGAGTTTGGGCAGACCTGAAGTAGCCTTACAAGTTACCTTGTAGGCTGTTGAGATTAAATTCAGCTCTAGATTCTGATTCTAAGAACATAAGCCCTATAGACCAGGGAATTATGATTTGTTATATGGAAAACTTATTCAGGGAAACCCTCCAGGCCTCACATTTTGTGAATAATAGTACCCAGGGTAAATGCCGCCAGCTAAGTGGAGCCATTACAATTTTGGCATGGCAAATCAACTGGCCATTACAATTTCGACATGACAAATTAAACGACTTGAGGGTTCCCTTGGAGCTACCAGGGAATTATATATAGCCCCAAGGATATATATATACACGTTGATATTGTACTCACTAATTGTGAATTCAGTAAAAATATATATTTTTAACTTTTATCTTGTGTATTTCTTTAATGTGCAACTGGATTCACTTTGTTTTCAGGTTTTAATGATTTATCAATAAGAATCTGACAAAATTAAATCTATTCCAACTGTCTAAACAGTGGCTTCCGTATCATTAGATAGGACACCATCAACTTCAAATACCGATCAGGCAATACTCACCAAGCACTCCAGGACCTCCATGATCAGAGTAGTAAATGAATATTCGATCATTGGGGCCACTTTCAACAACTTTTCCACTTCCACCAGTTACTAAACTTTTATTTCCAAGAAGAGCAGCAAAAAAATTATTCACAGAAACATCCTCGCCTGTGTAGTCCTACACAATATTAGAAAACCCAACTAGATGGTTAAGAAACAAAAGACAGGTAATCCTGATTCTAGAGATCCAGATGACTAAAACACAGAGAACTGAAGTGAAATTATATTGCCATTGTATATGTAAAACTCAGGACTGTTTATGCAATCGTGATTTTTTAAATTTTGCACCCACATGGCAGTTTTATTGATATCGGTAAAGACGAATTCTCTGAAATGGTGTTAATATTGGGAAAGATTAATCGGCTGAAACTTCCTAGATGGATAGATCGTATAGATCGTGATGAAATGGGGTCGTTTGCCTCACCTTAGGGACGCCTGCATAGACATCTGTACCCTGGGGATGGTTAATAATTGTACCAGGATAGGGATTTTCTTCATCGTAAGCGATGTCGTCATACATAAACACCACAATGTTTTCCTCTTTCAAACCGCCTCTCCTAAGAATTTGGTAGGCATGGCAGATATCGGCCTACACACACACATGGCCCAAATACCATTTAACCAAACCCGATTCAACAAAAATGTTACAAATTAACTGAAACCCATATCAACAAATAAGTTAACAATCATCAATAAGGACATGGGCGGTATGAAGTAGAACAGCACCTGATGTCTGTAGTTCCAATAACCAGAGGAACCAGCCAACAGAACAGCCCACTGAGTACCAATCCTGTCACTATCACCATCAACATTATTGGAGGGCATTTTTAGTAGAGAATCCCAATCCCTTCTGGCCCCATCTGCAACTTTACTCAAATTCAGCGACAGCAGAAGAAAATAACACAGCAGGCCTAGTTGAAATGCCTTGGAGAAACCCATCACAGAAATACAGAGGCTCATAACACAGCAGACACTGATTAGAAAACAATTATGTTGGAAGCATTAGATTTCAGCCCATAATCGAGCCTTCCATAATGACGATAAATGAAAAAGTCTTCCTTTTTCTTCGCACAAGCATTTTGAGCGGTACCCTCCATAATATTAATTAACTCCGTAGGCTCACAACCCCTGTGACACGCTGGCATCATGGCATCCGTCATCGATCGTCTCATGTACAATTTGGGTTTGTCAAAGAATCCTAATGTTAGGTTTAGCAAACGGATAACAATAGTTTTGTTGGATGATGTGTATGTAGGACGTCCGAAGGTCATAAATTCTTTATGAATAAATGGAGTCGATTCGACAGCATCCTGGATCTCTAGATTTGGTAGGATTTCGTTTAACGTTATTCTCTTCCTCAATTTACCAATACCATCGTGCTAACGTATAGAACTATGAGCGTTTGTTTGTAATGGCGTAATTGTAGGTAACTGTTTTGGAGAAAAGGACAAAGAAGTTGTTTTGGAGAAAAGGACAAAGAAGTCAATGCAAAGATGCAAATGGTGGCATGGCGTATAATTAATTGCATGTGTGCAAAGGGTGCACATACAAAGTCGAAAGGCTCAATGTGAGAAGACTTCTCGAATAGAGTGAGGTTACTACGCTAAGACTAAGAAAGGGGGAAGGGGTGGAATTGAGGTCGTTGGAAGGCCAAGAGGTGAAGGCATGAAGAATAAATGGGTGTATTAAGAAGGAATTTGGATTGGTACATAAGTAGAGTTGAGTTGGAGAAGGAATTTGGATTGGTACATAAGTAGAGTTGAGTTGGTGAAGATTTAAGTTTAGAATTTGTCTATAAAGAGGAGGTTTTGAAAGATGGATAATGTAGAGAAGACTATTAAAGGTAATATTATTGAATGGGAAACACACATAGCTTGAGATGAAGAAGATGCAAATTGGTCAAAGCTTGAGGATTGGCATTGGAGTCATTGGATGATAGAGATTGAGAAATTATGTAGGACAAGCATATTAGAAAGGATTTTAGAAGTACGAGAGTGTAATCCATATAAGGAACGAGACTTATGAAAACATGTTTACGAGCATGTCATTGTGATGTAATCTAAATCCTATAATGAGAATGAATACATTGTTATAAATGTTATAAGTGTATTCATTTTTAATTTTGTCTAATGTGGAGTTTTCTCTCTACTTTCTTGTTGCAATATCATGTTAGGTCAAGATCAATGCACAAGGCCCTAGGTCGAGACCATTGCATTGTTGTTGTGTCATTTTTAGCATTAGAGCGCGTTAATGCCTTAGGGAAGTGTGTTTGATAAACATGGTATTTCCTCAAAGGTTAAACACCTTAAGGCAACTGCTCACACAACAAATAAAATATCAATACATCGATGTATTACATGGTTAAAGCCCTCAAAGAGAGAAAAAGTTCATATATCTAGTCAATGTGGCCACTTGAGACAATATAAAATTGCAAAAATAAATTAGTCTACATATGAATCTCTCACAATCAATCATCAATGAATGACCCTCCATGTTCTTAAATAGAGATCACGAACCAATCAAGTGTTAAGCCATGGATCAAATGTCGTTAGTATCGAGGAGAAAATGAACCATCAGATCACTTTAGGTCTATAACATAATCATGATTGCCAGATTAATTATTTACAAACACACTTGACATAAGACACATTAGACCAAGTTAATCGTAACTAACTCCTAATTGTTTAAATATCCTAACATCCACCTCTAAGAACAATTTGGGATAGGATTGAAGGATTTAAAAAGGTGACCCAGTAGGAGAAGGAAGGAGGCATTAGAGACTAACCCCTTAATGACTACTTCATGAACTCATAACATAGATTGAAGTTTGAAAGGACTTCACTTATGTAAAATTCTTTCTAAAAATGGTTGCAACTTGATCATTTGTAGGGTAATAGATCACTTCAAAAATACAAGATCCTAAAGAGGCATTATGATGAAGTTCTTGTGTAGCTAAATGTGTTTGTTGCACTGATGTTGAATGGGATCTTTGGCAAGTTGAATGGAATTTTGATTATCACACCAAGGCATGGTCAAATGTTGTAGCTAGAATCCAAACTCTGAAAGGATCTGTTCAAGCCAGAAGACTTCTTGACTTGCATTGATTGTTGCTCGATTATTTTCTTATGTGGAAGAAAGAGAAAGGGCATGGTGTTTCTTACAAGCCCAAGCGATAGGTTTATAAGCAAGACTAAAAACAAAACCTATAGAATTATGATCATTAGGATCGCCAACCCAATTGGAAACAGTAGAGCCAACTAACAAAGGAGTTTGCACTAAATAGTAATGTATCTCAAACCGAATTGTACCTTAGATATACTAAAGTATCATTTTTGTTGTTTTCTAATGGCTCTTGTGGGGTGTTTGCATATACCAAGAAACAAGGCTTAGAATCGCCAACCCAATTGGAAACAATAGAACCAACCAATAAAGGATTCTGCACTGAATAGTAATGTATCTCAAATTGAATTGTACCTTAGATCAACTTAAAAATCATTTTTGTTGTTTTTAGTGGCTATCATGGGTGACAAACCTATCCATAACTTTGTTTATGATGTATCCTAGTTGGAATTAATTTCTTATAACAAAAGGAAAAGACAATTATCAAGCAAATCAAGAGGAAAATAAAAATTGATTTAGATAAGACCATAGTGTGCACGAGTAAAGTGGAAGTATTAGATATCAAAAGGACAAAACTGAAAGATTTATTGTCAACAAGATTTACTATCACTCTTTCCATTTTAAACAAGGCATAAACATAAGCTATAGATGTACATAAGTGTGAGAGAAAATATCAACTATTAACAAATGAAGTAAAGTATTACAAATTAGCACTAGCAATGATAACAACATGTTGTGTATGCTTTGGAAGAAGATGAATTAGATGCTCATATTAAAAGGGAATTTTATGAAAATAATTTCCAATTGCATGGACTAAGTTTACAACTTTCAATGTTATATAAGGAAAATCCCATATGGAAAAAAACACAATCAACTAGAATTCAAAAACATGAGAAATAATAAAATCATAATATAAGGTTTTTAAGCAAAACAGACTTCTATGAAATTGAATAGGATTTGAATTATTGGAAAAAGGTATCTCATGAAGCTTGGAGATAGGTGGAATATGAATGGTTAGCATGCATCAAAATCTAGGACTACACTAAGGATGTTACTGAGCAATGTCAACATCCATCCCTTATGCCACTATAAAACTTTTATCTAGTTGATCAAGTGGTGAAATCTTACAAAAATTCACCAATGCAAAGTAGAGTAGATATTCAAAAAATATCAAACATAGACAAAAGTCAATTAAAAGTAAGAATAGGCAAAAAAGCTAGCACATATTCAATGTTCTTTTCCAAAAATAGAAAAATGCATTAAAGATTCCCCAAGTAGCTACCTTCTTTATGAGCCCCCTAAAGACATCATGTTTTTCCACATATCAACTTGTGTAAAAGCTTGTTTGAAGAATGAGAAAAATAATTATAAGGAGTTAACTAAAGACCAAACACCTAGCTCATCAAATAGTTAAATTTAAAGTTAGTTATTTTAACTAACATTCATTATGTATTAATAGAGGAACTAAACATGTGTGAAGGGGCTTTTCGATGATTACAATTTTGTATATATTATCTCTTGCATTTTGTTAATATTAAGAAGTCAACCATTGGTCGAGGAGTTTTATTGTTGAAAAAACTCTAATATATTTACCATGGAATGTGGAAATTTATGTCTCATAGCAAGTAACATGGATGCCTGGTAAGAAGTGTAAAGTGTTTTTTTAGATCACTTTGTGGCATTTAATATTGTTAACATTGATGTCAAAGATAAGGCGAGATTACAAATGTCCAAGATGAAGATTGTTGGATATATTGTGTCATTGATGCCTAGTTTGGATACCCTGACTTTAAAGAGCTCTTTTCTCTAAAGACCTAGCTCAAATGAGAACATATGATATATGGTCAAAAATCTTATTGCAAGACCTTTCCAACAGAATATGGCACTTCCTCTAACTACATAGGACTGAGAAGATATGATGTGTTAAAATATCCCTACTGGAGTGTTAGGTCGAGTCCTGCCAAGATATTGAAAAATGTTAGGTTGGCCCAGAAAGGTGGCTTAAAAATATTATAAATAGAATGAGGTGCTCCTCATTTTATTAATTTATTCATCGCTTGGAGATGTCCTCTTAGGAAGTGTGCACTAGTAAGACGACTAGAAGATGTGTCTCTTGAAGGGTTTCTAAGGTTATTTGAAGATATGTATCTTAAAGGGTGTCTAAGGATATTTGAAGGTATTCTATTGAAATTTTTTCTAAGGGATTTCTAGGGTTCTCTATGGAGAAGTAGGTGCACTTATAGAAGAGGAAGGCTTGCTTTGAGGTGTGATTTTGGAAGATTTTTCTAAGGGTTCTTCTTTAGATGAGGTCAATTATGGATTGGATTTGAAGGCTGATATAAGAATGATTATGGCATAGATTTTGAGGTGGTCATATGACAGTTTTGAGGGTTGATATAGAGATGATTATGACAAATATTTGAGGTGATCATATGGTGGTTTTAAGGGTTGATTATAAGGCAAAATTTAGGGTGGTTATATCAGCATTAGTACATGGTCCTCTAGTAGGTTGGTGCTTACAAATATTGCTAAGACGATGCTCAATTAAGGAGATTAGTGTCTCTAGTAGGTGGGTTCCTACAGATATGGCTGAGTTGATGTTCAACTAAGGGGATTGGTGTCTCCAATAGGTTGGTGCCTACAAACTTTGTAATAGTACGTTGGTGCTTACATACATTTATAAAGATAATTTTTTTCTAGTTTTCTCTTGAAAAAGTTTCTACATAAAATTCTATGTTCCATGATTTGTGTTTAGATGTGTTTACTATTTCACAGTCAATGAAGGATCGAAGAATGCTTATCTAAAGTAAAAAGAATTTCTATACTAATTCACCTCTTCCCTTTCAGTATAATCATAAGTTCAATCATTGGTATCAGAGAAAGTTCCTTTAGAAACAATTTAACCACTAGAAGGAAGATACCGACCACATAAGGCTGGTTAGGAAGGTCTCTCTATAAACAAATCTCCTTCGTTTGATGGATCAAACTATGCATTCTGGAGTTTAAGAATGAGGACATATATAATGGCCCAAGGGTTTGATATTTGGCAATGAATCATGACATGTTATAAAATTCCATCAACTAGACCAACATATGAAGCAGAGAAAAATTTAGGTGACCACAATGCAAAAGAAATGAATGTCATCTTGTGCAGTCTATCGGAATCCAAGTTTGTCAAGGTGATGAATAGTAAATCGACAAAAAAAAATTGGGGAAAACTTCAAAATATCTATGAAGGAAAAGACAATGTTAAGAAGACAAAGCTTCAAAATCATAGAGGGCAGTTCAAAAGTCTGAAAATGAAAGATGAAGAAAATGTTGCAGCCTATCTCCTTTATGTGGATGAAATTTTCAACACCATCACAAGACTTAGTGAAAATTTTGAAGAACCAATGATTGTACAAAAGGTATTAAGGTCACTCCCCTTAAGGTTTGATGCCAAGATATCTACCATTGAAGAAATGAAGGATCTTGATAATATGACAGTGGATGAATTACATGGGGTCCTCACAACCTATGAGATGAGGACAAAAAAATTGGCATGGAAGGAAGCAACTTTCAAAGCATCAAAGAATACAAAAGGACACAAATCTTGTGATTATTCTAGTGATGAAACAGACACATAGGAAGCATAATTTATGAGAAAGCTAAAAAGGGGGATCAAGCAAATTCAAAGTTAAGCTACCCTTTAAATGTTTTAATTGTGGTAAAATAGGACATATTGTTGCTAAGTGTCCATATGCAGAAAAGGAATATAGTAATGATGAAGAAGAGAACAACAACTGGAAAGAAGGCAAACCTTATAGACATAAAAGAGGAAAACATGGTAAGAAGAAAAGCTTTTACACTAAAGAGGATATTAGATCTTCTTAAGAAAGTTATGGATATGATCCTGACATTGACAAAGAGTAATTTATTTCATAGCAAAGTATGTTGATGAAGAAAATGAATATAATCAGGAAGAAAAGTTAGAAGAAGAAGAAGAAGAACCTCTCTTCATGGATATGGATACAAAGTCAGATTCAAAAGAAGAAGATATTGATATGGATCTTGAAGCAAAAATCGTCAGTTCCTTAAAATAAATAGATAAACTAAGGAAAGAGATTATAAAGAAGGAAGGAGCAATTGTAGAAATATGAAACGAATGATCATGATCTTGCTGAAACAAAGAAGAAAATTGTCAACTTGGAGACTCAACTAGAAGATGCAAAACATGATAGAAGAAGTAGTGTGTGATGTCCACAACTCGAAAACCAAGGCCAAGGTCACAAGGAAACCCAAGGGAAGTATAAATCAAGGTATTGGATAGTGGAATAAGGTTATCTAAGGCCAGGTTAGCATTCTGACAAGCCAATTAATAAAACAATTAGCCTTTTAAAAGACAATGCAAACTTATGATGCATATCATTTTCCATATGCACATGCAATGCAAGGTAAATGCAAACATAACACAAACATATTTGAGCAAGCTATCAACATGTATCTAAACATAAAATCTAAGATCTATTTCATCCATATATCCATTAATAAAATCATATTTGCAAGCTACCATAAATAATGTAATAATCAGATTTACGAGCTATCATCTACAACCACATTAACAATGTTTAAAATCATTTTTATTGACTGCTACCTACATCCATATAAAAATAAGTAATTCAAATATGAAGGTTTCCATATACATCCATATAAACAATAATAACATTAGATCTCATGGCTACCACCTACAACCATGTAAGTGATAATCAAATAATATCCACGAGCACATATTCATTAGAAAATATAGTAAATAATCACATAATAAAATACTCATCATTGACTACCAACCATAGCCATATAAACATAAACAATTCAGATATGAAATGTGTGATCTATAGCCATGTAACATCAAATCTCATGGATATCACCTACAACCATACAAGCATAAGAAAATCAGATCTATAGGCGCATATATTTCCGAAAATACAGTAAATAATCATATAATAAAATACTCATCTTAATAATGGGAAACTAGCTTTAATAGACAACATTCCACCCAGACTTAGGCATTCCATGCTCATGCATATTTCAACATGGCATTCACCCCTTATCTGAGTCCATAGATCCACATGAGATGTACTGTTGAACCAAAAGGTATGGTTCGCTCATATCAACACCAAGAACATTGTTACACAAAAAAATTGTATCGTAGTCATATGGAAACCTTTTCCAACGAAAAAAAAGTATTCCTTACTGGAAACATCACTCCGGACATAATGGAATAGATCTCGCAAATAAAAAGTTATTAAAAATAGGTGAACCATAACATTTGGTTGAGCCCTTTTCACACTGTCAAAAACCACAACTACACCTTTCTCCATCTACACTACATGATGCAATGGGATTCCCTTCACTACATAAATACCTTAGGACATCGCCATATATCATTGGGATTCACGTTGTAGATTTAGACATGGACAAGCAATTGGATAAGGACTCATGTTGTGTTATGCATAATCAATCTTCAATCCCAATTATAGGATCTTCGTACCTCATTAAAATGCCTTCAATATTCGACAATAAAATGCATCTCCCACTCAAGAGCATGTATTTTCCAGACAAGAGAGTATTCCACTACACTAGAGAGCTCAAGAGAAAAATCAGAGAAGAGAATGAGAGAAAACTCATCCCAATACACAAATAGCCATTCGAATCCCCAAGTTAGTGACTCAGATTCCAAGAGAGGTAACTCCAAATGTTAGAAGCCAACTTGAATTAATGATAGAGAGGATTTACTCATTCATGAGATTCCTTCCCATAATATCAAAAGGTGGAGTAAGGAGGGAGTTACACTTTTTATAAGGAGTGCAGGCTAAAAATAGCTAGTGAGGGTGCATGAGTGGATGAAGAGCATCATAGGAGGCTAAGGAAGGCGCATTAGCCAAGTAGTCCCACCAATCATCAAAGAGGACTCAATAGTTTCTCCATAACCCAATATAATAAAAAAATAGGGTCCAACAAGAAATGTTAAGAAAAGAACTCCTAGTCCCCAACCCCCTCATAAGTGGAATCCATGCCCCCTATTCTCGTTAGTTGTCCATGTTGAGCTAGTTATTTAATTAAACAATAATAATACTAATAATGTCCAAAGTCCATAGTATTGACACCCAATTCCCAATAATGAACAAAAATAATAACATATGTATGAGGCTCAATATCCAAGGTATTACATCCCCTCCCCCTTAAAACAATGCACCGTCCTTGATGCATACTTATTACATACATGCCACAATATCAAATTTAAAAAAAGACGAGGGTATGCTTCCCTCATAGCATCTTCTAGATCTAAAGTAGTATCTTCAATGCTCTAACGAGTCCATTGGACCTTTACCTTCTCGATCTCTCAATTCCATAGCAACTTGACGTTTTTTCCCAATATGGAAAGTTGTACCATAAAATCTCCATCTTGTTCCTCCTGAATCACATTCCAATCAATAACATGATTAGCATCAGATATATACTTTTTCAAAAAAGATACATGAAATACATTATGCACTTTAATGCAAGCTCGTACGCAACATTACCTATCCTAGCTAAGATCTCAAAGGGTCCACAGTATCTAGTAGCTAGCTTGGAACAATTCCCCAAGTTCAAGGAGCTATTCTTGGATATAACTTTTAAAAAGAAATTATCTCCAACTTTAAACTATCTATCAATTTTGTTCTAATGTTCATAACTTTTCTATATGTCTTGTGTTGAAATCAATTTATGCTTGATTATAACCATCTAATCTTCTATGTCTTTTGGTGATTCGAGTCCAATAATGATTCTATTTGTTGGATTATCCGAACTAATAGGAGCATCACACTTCATCCCGTACAATGCCTCAAAATGACTCATCTTTAAAGATACATTATATTTGTTATTATAAGAAAACTCTACCAAATGTAAATAATCTTCCCACTTAGGTGAAGGATCCATCACATACATTCTCAACATATCCTCAATCACTTGATTAAATCTTTTTGTCTGACCACATGTCCGAGGGTGGTATGTTGTAAGCATGTTCATATTTGTGCCAAATCCATCAAACAATCCTTTCCAAAAGTTAGAAGTAAACTTTACATCCTTATGTGGCACTTTGGCTTTTAGAATTCCATGCAGATAAGCAACCTCTTTCATATAGATGTCAGCAATGTTGGTTGTCTTATGAGTTGTTTTTACTGGAATAAAGTGTGCAACTTTAGTCAACTTATCCACCACCACCATAATGGCATCATTCTATAGTCTTGTCTTAGGAAATTTTGTGATGAAATTTGTTGTCACTACATCCCACTTCCATTTAGGTATTGGTAATGGTTGCAACAAACCAAGTGGATGTCGATGTTCCACTTTAACCTTCTGACATTCCATGCACTAGCTATGTATTCTGCAACTTCATTCTTCATTGCTCTCCAATAGTATTGATATTATCTTATGATAACTTGAATGTCTAGCATAAGGTACATCATGCATATCCTTCATAATCATCTTACTTATGTCACTAGAATTTCGCACATAGACTCTATTCTTATACATGAGGATTCCATTTTCTTCAAACCTATACTTATCAAACTTTGATGGTACTTTGTGTTGTTGCAATCCATCTCTTTCCTGCTGGTAATGTTCAGCTGTAACATTGGCTTCAATGATCTTATCTTTCAAATATGATGTACCAGTACTGATAGTTGCTGCATACATCACATGTATCTTCCCACTGAGTGCATCTGCTACCTTATTCTCCTTACCTTTGATGTACTTGGTATCAAAGTCATATTTACATGGAAATTCCACCCACCTTCTATGTTTTGCATTCAAAGTAGGCTGCTCAAAAAAATACTTCAAATCATCATGATCAATCCTTAATTGAAACTTCTTACCCATCATGCCTCCACATATTCAAGGCATGAATGATATTTGCAAGCTCCATATCATGAGTGGCATAGTTATATTCATGTTCTTTCAACTTTCTAGATTCATAATTGATTACATGGCCATTCTGAGTTAATACCCCACCAATTCCTTACTCACATGCATTAGTGCATACTACAAATCTTTCATCAGGATTTGCAAGCTTCAAAACCAATGCACTGGTAAGCATTTCCTTGAGTCTCTAAAAACTATCTTCACACTTATAATTCCATTAGAAATTCACACCCTTCATCTACAAGGATGTAATAGGATGGTCTAACTTTGAGTAGTTTTAAATTAATCTTTGGTAGTATCCTGCTAACCCCATAAAACATCTCACTTCTAATACATTCCTTGGTGTCATTCATTCCATAATAACTCTTATATTTTCAGGATACACTGAGATGCCTTCTTATGATACGATGTGTCCCAAGTATTGAATTCTACTTTAAAAGAATTCAATATCGAAAACTTATTGATCTTGGCATACAACTGATTCTCTCGTAGTACTTGCATTACCAATATTAGATGTTCTTCATTCTCTTCTTCTGACTTAGAATAGATAAGGATGTCATCCAAGAATACAATTATAAACTTATCCAAATAATTTCTGAAAAATCCATTCATCGGACACATGAATGTTGGCATTGCAATTTTCAATCCAAAAGGTACCACTGCAAACTCATAATGATTGTACCTTGTCCTGAATGATGTCTTATCAATGTCTTCATTCCTGATTCTAAACTAATGATATCCATATCTCATATTTATCTTTGAAAATACTTTGGCTCCTCTCAATTGATTAAACAAGTAATCAATCCTCGGTAAGGGATACTTGTTTATGATTGTTTCTTTGTTCAATTTTAATAATCTATACAGAGTCTTAGAGTTCCATCTTTCTTCTTTACAAACAACACATGACCTCCCCAATGTGACACACTGGGCCTTACATAACCTTTATTCAAAATCTCTTCTAACTGCATCTGCAACTCTTTTAATTATGGAGTGCTCATTATGTAAGGCATTTTAGATGAAGGAACTGCACCTGGCACCAAATCAATAGTGAAATTAATATCTCTCTTAGGTGGCATTCGTGTCAATTCTTGAAATTCATCTGCAAATTCTTGTAGCATTGGATAATCTTATAGATCTTGTTATTTTCCTTCTCTTGGTTCTTCCACTTGAACTGCATACAACCTACAACCTTTTCTAAAACAATTTCTCAACTATAGCACTATGATTTGTATTAGAGATATCTATACCTCTCATTGTCACTTGATTTCCTTCTTCATCCAGAAAAGAATAAGTTTTTTTATAACAATCAAGAATGGCATGATGTGCATCCAACCAATCCATGCCAATCAATACAGCATATGAACCTAAAGGTATGATGTTCAAGTATGCAAATTTATTCATACCATTCATTTCCAAAGGACACTTTCTTACTACTTCTGTGACCTTCCTCTTGGTACTTGTAGAAAACTACACTAGCCCTACTGTCTCAAGCTTGCTTTCAATCAAATAATATCTCTCAACAATGTTAGGTGCAATGTAACTATGGATAGCTCCATAATAAATCAAAATAGCTATAGGTACATTATCAATCCTACATACTACCTCAATCATCTAGGACTGATGATCAACTTGTCTACCATTCAGGGCTGCATAGATTCTTGGAATACTTCTTCCAACATCGCCAATAATTGAGGATTCTAGAATGTTGTTAAGGATACTTTCTTTAAATGGAAATTGCTTGGCATAATGATTCCCCTTACATGTCCAACATTCAATAGGTGGTATTGGATTTCTATCTAGATGTTATTCCCCTTTGGTTTTGCTTTGCTCTTGTTGATAGGAATTATTATTGTTTCTGAATAATGGAGGCTTGAATACTTTCTTTCTATGTTCTTGCTTGTCTCTTTTCTTATCTTTACAGTCCTTCTTATATGGAATATTGTTCTTATTCTGATCATATAGGTGCTTTGTTATCCAAGTAGCACCTTTAAGAGTCTTTGGTATGTCATACTGAATCTTGTCTTTAAAGGAATCTGGTAGATCACTGAGGAACCTACGAATCTTCACTGTCTCATCCTTTAAGAAATCTACATACTTCAAGAGTTCTAGGAACCTTTTCTATAAGTTTCCATGGTCATGCTACCCAACTTGAGTTCAAAGAACTCCTCCATATTCTTGTCATAATAGTGCTATGAGAGATATTCTTTCTAGAAGTATTTCTTTAACTTTCTCCAGGAGATTATATCTTCATAAATATCTTTCCATTTGACTAGTTGATCCCACCAAATTGATGCTTTGCCTTGCAAATGATAGATGGATACCATTTCTTCCATGTTTGGTATGTATGAATGCAATTGGAAAAACTAAGTCCCAACAACCAAGCTTCAACATCTTCTTCATCAAAGGTTGGGGGTCTGATTCTTCTTAGTTCTCCCACCAGTTAATTATGTGCAAACCTTCTCTTCTTATGTCTTATTGGGATCTTTCAGGGTTGCTTTATGAGCTACTTGATGAATACCTCTACTTCCTTCACTAAGGAGGGGATATGATGAGGTCTTCTTGAGGATGATCTAGATATTTCATAATCTATTCTTAGTACATTTCATATAGAATCCTGATTGTTTCTTGGAGTTGTTCTTTGGGTAGTTTGCATTTGTTTCAGACCATGCATGATTTGTTATTGAATGTGAATGATCCTTTCATTATCCTCTCTACATTTTCTTATTTAATATTCCAGAATTAAGGATTCATTGCTTCTCTTATGTCCATTTGATCTTACTTCTCTTTTTCCAACATACTTCTCTTCAGGGCTATATGGCATCTGTCCTTCTTTGAAATCCATCTCTGATCTCTGTAGATAAACTCTAAACTCTGATATCTGTAGATGAAATCTGATCTCTAATATCTATTGCTAAACTCTGATCTTTGATATCCTACTGTTGTAGATTCCTCTTCACTGTACTTACCGAGTCTTGGTCTGCACTGCTTTGATTAGGGTTTAATTATTATTTTTCAATAATCACACTGCATGCTCATTCACTAGTTGATATAGTTGGGATTGCAATGTGTTATTTATCAATCACTGTTAGCACAAACTCTTCCATAATACATAAGGGAGGTTAAACTTCTTTTACAATACTTTCCAAAAACAAAGTTATAAAACGGTAGAAGGCATAACATCCGCAGAGTTGAAACCTATGCTCCGATACCACTCAATGATGTCCCCAACCCCAAAACCAAGGCCAATGTCACTAGGAAACCCAAGGGAAGGCTGAATCAAGGTATTTCACAACAAAATAAGCTTATATAAGGTTAGGCCAACATGCCAACAAGCCAATTAAATAAAACAATCAACTTTTTAAAAGATAATGCAAATTAGTGATGCATATCATTTTCCATATGCACATGTAATGCAAGGTAAATGAAAACATAAATGTAAGCAAATATAAGCAATATATCAACATGTATGTAAAAATCAAATATCAGATATATTTCATCCATATAACCATTAATAAAGTCAGATCTACAAGATACCATAAACAATGTAATAATCAGATTTACGGGCTATCATCTGCAACCACATTAACAATGATAAAAACCAGATCTACTGATTGCCACCTACAACCATATAAACAACATGTAATTCAAATGTGAAGGTTTCCATCTACAACCATATAAACAATAATAACATCACATCTCATGGCTGCCACCTACATCAATGTAACCGACAATCAAATCAGATCCATGAGCACATATTCATTAGAAAATACAATAAACAAGCATACCCCGAAAGTTGGGGAAATGAAGCACCAAAGAGAACTTTGATATGCTACAAAACATGAGAGAAAGTTGTGTGTATGTAGATAATATAAGTTTATGTGTTGAAAGCAAGTCTGGCGACTCTATGATTTATATGATTGATGGTGGGTCCCTCATTAGATAGAGTCAACGAAATGCCCATTGTCAGTCTACCAACCAACTTGGGATGTTTAAGGGGGGTTTCATAAGTCCACACAACCCTTAATCCTCTTTTATTACAAATAACTCTTCCTCTTTTATTTTTCTTCTTCTTGGAACTCCCTTCTTGAGGGTTATTCCTAGTATTTACCTCATTTCCAATTTCATTTGGTGTCTTTATTTTACTTGATTTGTGTTGAATTCCAAATCTACTAATTTTTGTGTAAGATAGTTGATTTCTTCTCTATCTCTTGAGTCTTCAATTCCTAGATCATTGTTATCAATTTTCATAAGGGTTTCAAATTCACCTCCAATTTTTTGTGTTCATTTACATAATCATTGTTCTTTACATCTACAACTTTTAGTGAAGTAGAATCTTCCATAGAAAACAAAGCTTTGATCTAACATTGCAGGACTTTGCCTACAATTTGTTGAATAAGGACCTCTCCCTTTTCCTCGAATGTTGGACTACGCATTACAATAAGAGTGTATTGAGTGCTAGTTGTATACTCAACATTTGAATTCATATATTCCTTGGGGAAATTGACATTATATCCCTTTTCTTGGGATTCACTGACATTATTAGTTGTAGTAAGAATGGAAACCTTGTTAGGTCCACTCTCGGAATCACCTTTTGTGTCTTATTTTAAATAATTTTCATCTTCTATTGAAGGTAATCTGTATATAAAACTTTGTGACTGTGATTTTCAATTTTGAGTGACAACAGATCTACAAGAAAAATACAGTGTTACATTTTTTTATAGAAGAAGAGTCAAAACAAAGCTTAATCGAATTGTTTTTTAGATGCCAAAGGTCATACGACAAACATAGCTCCAAGTTAAGAAGACACCCACATTCTTATATTGGTTTTGGGAGTTGGGAGGGTCACAATGGAATATTACAATTTGAGTCATAGTATTATAGTGACGTAGAACACTTACTAAAACATCCCCCAAGCAATTGCTCCAACAAAATTGAAAGATTAAATTTTATGTTCACAAGATCAATGGATGTGACTTAATCTCAAGTTGGGATCACTTAAGTCACTTAAGTCTCTAAACTTTATAAATATCACTTTTATTCATTAACTAATAAAATTACCCCACTTAACTTTATACACTCACTTTGTAAAGTTGAGCCGCTAGAGAGAGAACTTGGTCAGTCACTTATGCATGCTAGGAACCAACACAACATAAGTATCCCCAAGCTACCAAAATCTAACACTCCGTCTTAGCAAGGGAGGTGCTTATGACACATCCAATCCAGATCTGTCTCCAATCCCGTCACATTGCCAATTGCAGTTGCTTCCTTTGGCTCAGAAGCTTGTCCTACTACATGTCCTAGAACCTGAGATGAGAACTTGTTCCAGTAGTTAAGGAGTTTCATCATGCTCTTGAGCATCCAATAGTGTCATATCATACCAAGTGATATTCCTAACAGTACTAAAAGAATCTATCACCTACCTTCTGCATTAGAATACTGAGTCCTAGGAATCACCTCAATATTAAGAGAATCCTTCTATCTCTTTATCTTTGACACTATCTCTAAATCCAATATCCACCAAAACTCACCATATGCGGGTTGTCCTCGCACTATGTACATCCTATCTCTTTAGTCATCAACCAACGTTGTTGCAACTGGATCAACTCCCACTGGATAGATAAACCCCTGACCACCTCGAAATATGATTGCATACCTATGGAAAACTTCCTGATTCTAACTGGAATCTAACACATCCAACTCCCCTTGTTGTAGAGGAAAGTGTTCCTATGGCTGGGGGTCAAGAGGAAATCAACATACTAGGGTTTAAAGACTGATGTACAATGTTCAACAAGTAAATATAAGAAATATTTAGAGATAAGTACTGTCATGTTGCTGCTGCAACCACTACCCCAGGTTTTTATGATTTCAGGGCCCCTCCTTAGAATTTTTAGCTTTTAAACTTTCTTCGACTACCTTTTCTCTTTGAATATCCTTTCCATGACTTAGTTTTATTTTTCACAAGTTAGAAAAGCCTTTTTGTCAAAAGTTAGAACTCAAGTTTTTAACTCGATGTGTCAGGTGAACTCATCAAGTCTGGCCGACACGTCGGAGAAACTCGTGTTTTACATCCGATGTTTTGCCTACTTTATTGAGTCTCGGAAACATTTTTTGAGTTTGTCGATACGTCGACAAAACTTGGTCTTTGGAGTCAACATTATCGGCGGGGTGATCTTATCCTTACCGACAGATTGCTTTTACGGGAGATCTTGCTAATTGGTGTCGATGACCTTGGGTAAACTCAGGTAGTTGAGTCGATTTTATTGAGGAGAATTTATCTTTCATATCCGACAGCCTCTTGTCGGGAGCTCTCCATGAGTTTTTCGACTTACCTTTTTGTGGAGTTTTTCAGAAAGTTGTGTTGACAACATTGGCATAGCTCGGGGTTTCACATCAATACGTTCGGTGAAACTAACTGTTTGCAACAGATGAGACTTTGTGTTTTCACCGATGAAGTTTTTCGGTAGTATTTAACGAGTCTCTGCGATAGTGTCGAAAGAACTCCAATGTTGGAGCCAACACTTGTTAGATTTTTATCATTTAGAAAGTATTATCTTAGGATCTTAACTGAGAGAATAACAAGCACAACAATCAATCATAAGATACAATGGACACAAATATTTTCCTCGGGGAAACCATAAAGGAGACAACCCCGTAACTTCCTCAAAGATAGAATAAGCACCAATGGTAGCAGTAAAACCCAAAGATAGTAATATGATCTCCAATAGTTGTTCTCTCTCTTATCCCAGCTCCTTCTCTCTCACTTATGCACTACAGCTAAGTGTGACTGACTGTGTGATAAATAGAGAGGCTCACTCTCTATTTATACTAATTCTTGATTTGACAATAACTCACCAGGGCCAACTTCTCTAGGAAAGTCTAGTAACCCTAGTGCCCCGAAAATGTGGGGACTTTGACCCCTAATCAACTAGGAGGGTTAACCTCCATGAATTTACATGACTTGTTTACATTACTGATTCTCCCGATGGGAACATCGGGGACTAATCAAATACAATAAATGAAATATACAAGTGAATACATTCCAAAGTTACAAATACATCAACACTCCCTCTTAACTAGGAAGGTATTCTCTTGACACAATACATCAACACAAGTCTTCTTCTCTGGATCGTCATCAAAACTGGATCATCAATGGATCATTATCAAAGCTAGATCACCATCAAAAATACATCATCACTAGATCATCATCAAAGTTGGATTATCATTGGATCATCATCAAAGCTGGATCATCACTGGATCATCATCGTCATCACTACTTTTGTTATCTGGATCAACTGGTGTAATCTCTCAATTCTACTCATCATAGGAAGTTCTACAGAGCCAACCCTTTTTCATGTTGGTTGTAGGCCTAGCCTCCATGTAGGTCTTCATCTTCTTCAACACTTATATATGACCATGGGAGGAACACATCCAACATCCATGTCAAAAATTCCCTCCCAACACTTACATCTGACCATGCGAGGAACACATCCTTCATACATGTCAGAAAGGATTTGCACTTACATATGAACATGTGAGGAACACATCCAGAATACATGTCAGAAAGGATCTGCACTTAGATCTAACCATACGAGGAACACATCCAGTATACATGTAAGAAAGGATCTGCACTTACATCTGACCATGTGAGGAACACATCCAACATAATGTCAGAAAGGCTCTGTACTTACATCTGACCATGCGAGGAAAACATCTAGCATACATTTCAGAAGGGCTCTTGGACTCATCACTTCCCTTTGGAGGGAACCTTAATCTAGAGAACAACAAGATTCTCCCTGAAGTACTCAAACTTCACTTTGGCTAATGGCTTGGTCAACACATCAGCTATCCATTCATCCATCGTAACATACTGGAGCTTCACTGCTCCTATCTACACCATATCCATGATATAGTGATATTTGATCTTGATATGCTTCGATTTGTCATGGAACATCGGGTTCTCCGACAACTTCACACAACCCTGGTTGTCTCAATATATACAAGTAGCATCCAACTGGAGATCAAACAAATCAGATAGTAGCTTTCTTAGCCATAATGCCTTACAACTTGCCAAACAAGCTGCAACATACTCTGCTTCAGTTGTACTTAGTGCCACACAAGATTGCTTCCTACAAAACCAAGAGATCACACCTGATCCCATACTGAAACAACACCCCGAAGATCTCTTCCTATCAATGGAATTGCTTTCCTAATCTGAATCAACATAACCCTCCAGGTTAATCTTCTGATTCGCCTCATACTTGAGCCCATAATCATCTGTACCCTTTAGGTACCTCAGAATATGCTTTACAGCAATCAAGTGAACATGTCTAGGATATGTCAGGAATTGGTTCAATGTGTTCATAGCAAAGCAAATATCTGGTCTTGTATTTTTCAGGTACATCAAGGACCCAATCATCTGACGATACATCGTAGCATCAACCGACTCTGATGAAGCATCACTTAATAGCTTCAGGTTCGATGCCATAGGTGTCGTCATGGCCTTGCAATCTATCATCCCGAACCTCTTCAGGATCTCTACTGCATACTTACCTTGTCGAAGGGAGATTCCATCTGCATTCTTCCACACCTCCATGCCTAGAAAGTAGTGCATCATACCCAAGTCCTTCATCTCGAACTCGCAAGCAAGCTTCCTCTTTGTATCAGCAATCAACCCATCTACACATGTTACAAACAGGTCATCTACATACAGTAGGAGTATCACTGGGTTCCATTCTTCAACCCTGTAGTAAATTTTGGAATCTGCTTTACTCTTGGTAAAGCCCAAACTAGATAGGAGGCCATCAATTTTGTCGTACCATGTCTTGGGTGCCTGTTTCAAACCGTACAGGGATTTCTTTAATTTACACACATGAGTCTCCCTGTGATGTGTCTCAAAACTGAGTGGCTACTCCACATACACTTCCTCTTCCACTACACCATTTAAGAAAGTAGAATTGACATCCATCTGGTGTATCTTCCATTTCATTACTGCAGCCAGAGAAAGTATCGATCTGATGGAAGCGTATCTTGCCATAGGTGTAAAAGTCTCTTCATAATCTATCCCTTCTTCCTGGGAGAAACCACGAGCCACAAATCTTGCTTTATATTTCTCTATGCTACCATTTAGAGCATGCTTGATCTTGTAGATCCACTTGGAAGTCACGACAGGCTTCCCCTATGGTCTTGGGACAACATCCAAGACATCATTCTTCATGATCGACTGTTACTCCTTGATCATAGCATCCTTCCATTCTTTCTTCTCTTCCGCTTCTTCATAGTTGGAAGGTTCTTTATTAATGAAGTCACATAATAGGGCTACATAGCCGGAGCAGGACCTTGTTCTTTTCCTTTATCTATGTATTTATTCTGGAGCCCCATATCTTTCTGCACCTTGGATAGCCTCTCATACCCATGTAGGTTTCTTCTTGTGAGGGTTCTTCTCTTGGGGTGGATCTACAGGTTCCTGGGGTTCTTCCATTTCTCAATCTTCTTCTTGAGTTGCATCGTTCATAGTTGTATTTTGAGTTCTGGGTAGTTATGTTTCTGCAGGGTCTTCAGCAGGTCTTTTTCTGGATTTGTTGTAAGTTGAGTCTTCATCAAAAGTTACGTCCCTGCTAATGTCAATCTTCTTGAATTCTGGGAAGTATATTCTGTAAACTTTTGAGCTTTCACTATATCCCACAAATATACCGTTTTTCCTTGAAGGATCTAACTTTGTCCTCTTTTCTTTCAGAATGTGTATGTATACTAGACAACCAAACATTCTGAGATGGATGAATTTTGGTTTCTTGTTGGAGAATACTTCTTCAAGTGTCTTGTTCTTGAGTACTCTATGTGGAGTATAGTTCTATACATACACAACTGTTCTAACAGCTTCTGCCCATAGATGCATAGGAATATCTTGATCATGAAGAATTGCCATTGCAGCTTCCATAATCATTATATTCTCCCTTTCTGTGGCCCCATTATGCTGTGGATTATATGGAGTGGTTAACTCCCTCTTGATCCTTGAATCTCTACATAATTATTTGAATTCATTTGATGTGAATTCTCTGCCATTATCTAGTTGAAAGGTCTTGATTTTATTTTCTGTATGATTCTCGACCAAGGCTTTGAACTCTTTGAACTTATTGAATACTTCATCCTTGTTTTTCATGAAGTATATCCATGTCTTCCTAGAAAAATCATCAATGAAAGAAACATAGTATACATACCCGCTTAATGAGCTGGATGACATCAGACCACATACATCGGAGTGAATGATTTCCAAGATTCCTATTGCCTTGCTTTTGCTACTTGGAAATGTCTTCTTTGTGTTCTTTCCTTTCGCATATCCTTTGCAAACGCCTTCATGTTTTGCTTGCATTTTTGGAAGTCCTTCAACAACTTTTCTTGTGAGAGGTAGTGCCCTATAGTGCACATGTGAAATCCTTCTATGCCAAAGTTCATTTGGATCTACCGATTCATGTACCAAACACGTACCAAAGCTTGTTCTGGTTGGCCCTTCAATTTGTATAGTCCTCCTTCTTGTTCTCCAATTACAACTGCATCATCTATAGTCTTTCCTTTTGGCCACATGAGGACTTGGTCATCTATAAATGCAACCATCATTCCTCTTGCATCCAATGCTGATATGGAGAGGAGATTCTTCTTTAGTCCTGGTACAAACAAGACATCCTTCATCTTCCTAGACTTTCCAGAGTCTAGCTTGTATGAGGATTCACCACTACCTTTTATGGGATATTGGTAGTCATCCCCAAGTTTTACCTTGTGGGGTGAATCATGTTCAGATAGTTTCACAAAATATTCCTTGAATCCCATCACATGTTTGGAATCCCCACTATCAATAATCCAATATTTGCTTCCATGTGTGGCAGTTCCCGTGAGTGCATAGATCAGAACATATTATTCATCACTTGAAGAGTCTTCATTTTCTTGTTTGACTCTCTTGCTGGGAGGATCATCATCTTCTGCAATGTGAGCATGATGTCTTGTTTTTTAGTTCTTCTTCTTTTTCATAGGACAATTTCTAGCAAAGTGTCCTCTCTCATCACATGTATAGCATCTGAGTTTGGATAGATCCTTGCTTGGTCTTCCAGAGCTATATTTCTAGTGAGAATGCTTACCTTGGTGATGATGATCGTCCCTTTTGATTTTCTTTTTCATAGGACAATTTCTAGCAAAGTGTCCTCTCTCATCACATGTATAGCATCTGAGTTTGGATAGATCCTTGCTTGGTATTCCAGAGCTATATTTCTAGTGAGAATGCTTACCTTGGTGATGATGATCGTCCCTTTTGATTTTCTTGGAGTGTACTGTGAGAGCTTGATATTCATTTCCCATATTTTCTTCTCGAGCTACTACTCGAGCTTCTTCTTGTGAGCATTCTTCCCGTAGCCTACTAAACTTGATTAGCTTCTTTCTAGCATAGATTCCTTAGATGAAAGAATCCCATGACCTAGGGAAACCATTCAAGGTGGTCATCACAATTTCTGCATTCTCTACTTCTTCATCCATTGCTTTATGTTGTTCCTTGATTTGAGAAACCCTTGTGAAGTATTACTGTATGGTCTCTTCATTATGGATCTTTACATTCTTTAACTGGTTCCTCAAAGTCATCCTATGATTAATGTTCTTCCCTTCAAATAGCTTGGTAGGGGCATCAAACATTGCTTTAGGTGTATTTAGGGAGGACACCTATGGTATGAGGTGATCCTTGATTTAATCAGCAATAATCCTCTTAGCCATGACCAATTTCTTTTTATGTAAGGCCTTAGCCTCATCTCCATCTGGAACTGGAACCTCTTCACTGATGTAAGAGTCCAACTCACTTTCTTCCAGGACCAGGGAGATCCTATACTTCCAGGCTCAAAAGTTATTAGCTCCCTCAAGCTTGGTGTGATGAGACATCTTAACTGAGAACCTCAAATGGAAATACAAAAGATTTAGATCTTACCAGTTAGAGAAGCTGAAAACTAGATCTGGAGCTGATCTTTTGCAGCGCTGGTTTTTTGGTTCCAGGGCAGATTAGGGTTTCAATTTCCCCAACCAAAAACCTTGATTTTTGTCTCTAAACTTCGATTTTGAGGAGGAGAAAAATTCTATCTCGGGCTCACTAAAAAATTATCCTTCAGTAAAAAGCCCTAATTTCCCAATGTAGTGGTAGGTCAAAAGCTGAAAGTGCTCAGAATCAAATTCTGCTTCGACAGAAAGATGCGCCCTTCAATGGAGGTTCAGCCTAGCCTCCTTTTGCTAGTGGATTATGGAGAGAGACCCAAAAAGTAAGAATCCCTAGATTCCGCAGCTGCACAGTTTCTTCTTCTCAGGTTAGCTTTGATACCATGCTAGATTTTTATCATTTAGACAACATTATCTTAGGATCTTAACTGAGAGAATAACAAGCAAAACAATCAATCACAAGAGATAATGGACACAAAGATTTTCCTTGGGGAAACCATAAAGGAGAAAACCCCGGAACTTCATTAGAGATAGAATAAGCACCAATGGCAGCAGTAAAACCCAAAGATAGTAAGATGATCTCCAACAACTGTTCTCTCTCTTATCCCAACTCCTTCTCTCCCACTTATGCGCTATAGCTAAGTTCGAGTGACTATGTGATAAATAGAGATGCTCACTCTCTATTTATACTAATTCCTGACTTGACAATAACTCACTAGGGCCAAATTCTCTAGGAGAGTCTAATAACCCTAGTGCCTCGAAACTATGGGGACTTTGACCCCTTATCAACTAGGAGGGTTAACCTCCATGACTTTACATGACTTGTTTACATTACTGATTCTCCCGATTAGAACATTGGAGACTAATAAAATACAATACATGAAATATACAAGTGATTACATTCCAAAGTTACAAATACATCAACAACACTGTCGCAGATTGTTTTTCTTTCACTGACGATCAAAGTTTTGAGGATCTCGTCGACAATCTTATTGTTGGCAGGAGTTGTCAAGAGCCATCCAATAACATTGAAAGGAATTCATGGATTCAACCGACACAATCGCGGGCCTCTTGGTTTTTCTAGATGATTCTGTAAAGTGCCAATGGGGCTTGTGGTTTTGGTGCCAAACGACGTTTTTCACCCATGGGCCATAAACCATGCAGCGATCGCATTTAATGCTCTTTTCATGAATTTTTCTATATAAGTCATGGGAGGTTTTTACGAACTGTTACCACTGCTTGTTTAGAGTGCTCCCAACTGACGAATGCCACCTGAAATCCACAGACCGCTTGAGCCAAGCTTTACACCAGCTTTCATGCCATCGTTTGCCAGGTATGCTCCGAACTTCATTGTGAATTCATTTTGTTAAAATTAGTTTTGTAAAATGGTATTTTGAGGGTTTTAGCATTTATGGGGTTAGGGTTTACCTATGTTGTGGTGGTTTAAAGTATTTCCCAACCTCATAGGGAATAATTTCATTTCTTTTTGGGTTCACTGGCCTCTGGAGGTTTTCCCCAAGTCGAGTTGCATCCTTGGAATCCCTGATTTTTATTTGCTTTCCTGGCCGTGGGGTTTTTTTTCACCTGCTCCACACCATCTGTCTTCGCCGCTTAGGACATGGACGTTGGTATGTTAAACGCTTGATATTTCATTGGTGAGGTTTTGTCCAGTCAAGTGTTTCTCCAACTACACCTCCTTTGGGTCATAATGATGTGCAATGATAGGGGGTACCAGCGTTGGATTCACGTGAGGAGAAACACCGTATTTCAGAGTTCGAATTAGGTTGTTGAAGGTATATTGTTTTATTAGGGACGATGTAGGGTTTTTTCAAGAGGTTTCCTCAGGTTGTTTAGACAGACTAGGGTTTGAGTTGCCCTTATTTCAAAGTCATTAAGCCGTCATCGGGGTGTTGCAACTGCAACAATTTCCCAAAATTCCAAAAATTTTTAGGACCCTCCTTTTATTTGGATTAGTTTGATTCTCTTCTTTGATTTGGTCTAAGAACTTTTCAGAAGGACTTTTCTAATGCTTGGGTTGATCTACTGCTTGTTTTGATTCCTCCTCTGATGCTGAAGCAATCTAATATTTGATCAGACTTTATCACTGCCTTTGGATGCACTTTCAGCTTGTTCGAATCGGGGACCTATTTGGTTAAAGCTTCCGGCGTTGCAGTTGAATAGCCAGTCTTAACTTTGGTTTTGCTCCTAATACATTGGTTTTACTCGACGGATTTTTTGGTTTAAATCGGAAAGACTTGTCGTTTCTTTCTCCGCCGTTGCGGATGGATTTTCAGTTTTAACTTCAACTTTTCTCCCAATGAAATTGGTATTAATCGGATGCCTTTTGGTTTTGCATCGGAGCCATTGTGACTTCTTCTTCCGCCGTTGCAGATGGATATTCGGTTTGACTTCGATTGTTTTTCCGATTTCTTTGTTTTACATCGGAGGATTTTTGGTTTTGCATCGGAATTTTTTATGATTATTTCCTTCGCCGTTGCGGACAGCAAACCGTTAACTCCTCCAATTCCTATTTGGTTTTCGATTCCCTCTTATGTATCCTCGTTGACCCCGTGAGTCTCGAGCTCCCACCGTTGCGGTTGCGAAAGCTATTTCGCTTCCGCCATTGCGGCTGCCGAGGTCATTAGCCTTCCGATGTCTAGCCGTTTGTTTCCCGAATCAAACTTTTCTCCCATTTTGGATAGATTTATCTTTTGCGGCTCCGCCGTTGCGGCTATCGTTTCACTATGGTCTCGATGGGTTTTTCTTCCGAGGTTCCGTTATGGTTATCCCCGCGGATGGTTTTATGTTTTGGCCTGCCGCCGTTGCGGAAGGAGTTATACTTTCAACCTCCGATTAGAAAACTCTCCGACGTCTGATTTTTTGCACGCCCATGGTGGTTGACTATATATACGGGGTCGAAGGGCTAGTTTTCTATTATTATTTTCAACTGTCGTTTCGACTGTCACAAGCTGTTAAGATCGTGCTGTCGCGCTCGCCCGGTCCCTCGTTTCCGATACACGCAATCCAGGTGTCTCCACCGCGGAGCCTGACAGACCTCTACATGCCGATTACACATCAGTGCCAGGTAGGCTTCGTTTTCCTTTCCCTTCCCGTTGAGCGTTTGGTGGTTTGCTACGGTGGTTTGTTTTCCTGGCCGTTTGCTCGACCCCGTAATTGCATATATATTTTGAGGATTGCATATCATAGTAGGCCGTGGGGTGAGGCATTTTAACTGTGGAGTAATATTTTGACCACGGTTGTTTGTGTGCAACCTTGTGCGTAGTGGATGGGGGTTTGGTGCGGGCGACCGTTACGCCGTCTGCACCAAGCTACCCTGTGTGTGATGATGGGTTTGCAGGGGGAGGTTGTTTATGGTTTTTCTGTAGCATTTGGTGGTTGCCCCTTTTGTTGAGGTTTTCATATTACCCGTATCCTCGAACCCTAGCCATTTTTGACTACGCGGTCCCGCGCAACCCAATTCGTGATCAGTGTCGAACCTGGGTCGGGGAAGAGGGTGTACCACTGCTCTTAGCTTGTTGACCCTAAGTGCATAAGCGTGGCGTAGTTGATACAACCCACCTAGCTACTGTCTTTCCCGCGCAGCGAAACGACCATGGCGTGCGTAGAGAGCCGAGACTTGTTGCACATTAATGTATATTTATTGCCGTCTTGAATATGATTGATAGAATTGTTTAATATCCTACAGCAGTGGTAGATTGCACATTTTACTGTTTATAACTTGTTTTCCATCATGCTAGATATAAACAAAGTCACTGAACACTGCCCATTGGGTTTAATAATTCTGTTAGTCAGGCCATTTCAGTCTATACATGCATATACTTGCTTCGTTGATTGATTGCTCTCATGTTAAAACATAGAAGAAACCGCACGCTGTACATTGATGTATACAGGTTTTCCACTCAGCCAAAAGGGATTAATGTTACAATTTTATGGCAGGAAGAGCTCACCATGTCAAAGAGACAAAAGAAGAAGGCCCCTGTGGTTGAGGAAGAGCCAGAAGTAGAAGTTGTAACTAAGACATAATACATATACGAGGACACGAAGTGCATTTCTGGCGTTGAACCTGAATGCCGGTGGGGGGAAATCTATAGACTGATCACCCGAAGAGATGTTCCCAACATGGGCTTAGAAGAAGAGTCCATATATGCAAACATAGAAAGATCTTCACTGATGAGGATCGCCACCAGACCTGAGTTATTCCCATGCGCTGAAGTAATCAGTTGGATTTTGCCCCGGGAAGATGTCACAACAATGATCCTGGAGGATGTTAACAAATAGGGCTATGCTGCATACAACCCCGGATATGTTGCCCTGGCCTACCACTTGCCAGAAGCCCAAGTGTTCTTATCTGATGACTGGTTAAACAACATCAGAATGGACTTGGTAGAAACCATGAAAAGAATGATGTTGACTGGAAAACATTTCAGGACCAGAGTAACAAGAGAATATGATACTGCAAGTTTAAGAGCTCCATACAAATTCATAGACTTGATGCTCAACATAATATTTGGAAGAGCTCATGGCAGGTTTTTCAAACTAGAATGGATACCTATCATTTTTTACGTTGCAACCCAGGGGACAATTTTCAACTGGGCCAACCTTGTCTCAAACAGTCTCTCTGCTTGCTTGGCCTCAGCCTTGGGAGGAGAGTCCCAGAAAAGGTCTGAATTTTATATGAGTTCAATACTTATAGACTGTATATTATGCAACCAGCCTTTCCCTGGTCTCAGGTGCATTTGGGACAGGGAAAGAATGCCTGTCTATGCTGCTTACAAACCATTGTGGGCACATAAATATCATAGCCATTATAGAGAAATCTATGAACACCTCCTTATGCCTCTATACACACTCATTTTCCTGAAGGAGTGTGATTGTATGTCGGAGGAGGCCATGCAAGTGATAGAAGAATACGAAGATTACTACTTGACTGAAAATGGCCTGTACTTCAGGATGTTTGGAGGATCAAGAGCCCCTTCCCTATTTCCCAAGTACGCCATTGATTACATTATCCACAAGGAGGCAGTCAGACAAGTGTTCCTGAATGGAATAGGCAGTTTTCTGTTCGAACATAAGAAGACTGCGTACCCTCCTTTGCCCTTCAAGCTGGGAGGCTACAGGTTCACTAGGGTGAAACAAGCTGATGAATTCATAGAAGAGCTGCAGAAGTTCCACTTTGGCGAGATGCCCTACCACAAAAATGACTCCCAAGGTAAAGTTGCTGATCATTGTAAAGAAAACAAGGTGCATTTTGAGTATACCCACCATTTTGATAGGGAAGAATCTGTCTTCCGAAATGCCCCGAACATGACAGCACTAAAGAGGAGATTCAAGAAAAAGATCACCACCAAAGGTGGGAAGGGGGATGAATAAGCAAAGGCAGAGGAAGAAGCAAAGAGAAGAAATGGAGAGGCTCAAATATTGGCAAAAGAAGTTGCAGGATGGCTGCATACAGAAGAAGAGGAGAAAAGAAAAGCTTCCCAAGAAGTAGCTAAGAAAGCAGAAGAAGCAGCCAAGGCAAAGGAAGAAGAAAAGAAGAGGAAGCTCGATGAGGAGCTACAAAAGCAGGAAGCAGAAAGGCTGAAACTGACACAGACTGAGATAGAACAGTCAGCTTCTGACATAGCTGGAGGGCAGAACCAGGAGAAAGAAAACCCAGAAGTTCAGGACCCACAAGTGCCTGCTGCCAGCACACCTGTGGTCCCCACACTCAAGCTAGTTCCTTTTGTTCAGAAAAAGGGAGAAGAAATCCCTGACTTTAACACTGTTTTCTATGATCGGGCAACAAAAAGGATAGTAAAGAGAACAGAGAGGAAAGTTGAGGTGGAAGGTCTGCCTGGTAAAATGATAACGGATACAGCTGTTATGTTAGGAACAGACCAAGATCCAAGATTCACCCTGAGAGCCGGGTCTGCATTAATCCAAGCTTTATAGGATAATGTAGACCAGATCATGACAGACTTAGAGCTATCCAAGAAATATTCTGCTCAATTGAAAGATACATTGAGAAGAGAGCGAGAAGAAAACAATAGGATCAAAAGGAAATATGAATACATGCAGAGAGAGATGAAGTCTTCTAAGGCTGAGTTGCAGGCCCTCCAAGTAGAGAGACAAGATATGAAGACTACCCAAGAATGCCTGGAGAAGTTGCAAAACAAATATCAAGAGATCAAGGCAGAGAAGGATCAGCTGCTGGGAAAGGTAGAAGAGCTAGAAGAGCAGCAAAAGATCATCTTGCAAGCCAGTGAACTACACTCCCAAGAGCAGGGCAAGAAGCATCAAGAGCAGATCGCCTTTTTAACAATAGCTCTGGAGGAAGCAAGGGAACAGCAGGTCAGTCTACAACCCTTAAAGGAGCATGTTTTGGCACAGAAGGCTAGGATGCTGCAACTGCAGACTGCTATAGAGGAGGAGAGGCGCAAAGTTCTATAGATAGATGGCCACTTAGAAGAAATCATGGAAACCTCTTCTTACTTCATGGATAGATCTCAGGATGTGCTTGAAGTCTTGACTGCTAGAATGGCGAGGCTGGAAAACAATGAAGAAACTCTAGCATAACTACTGTCAAAGGACCAACAGGCCCTCAAGCGGGATTATGACCTAGTGGAGTTTGCCATCAACACCGCTGAAGATTTCAAGAAGGCAGTTAAAAAGACAAAAGGATTATGCACCGAGTTTTTTAGAAGACTTCTCATTACCTACAACTGGTGCCAGATAGAAGCTGAGCAGAGGCTTGAAGCTTTCCCGAATCACAGCGCCTTTGTGGAGCTGTTGCAGAAGAGATACCAGGAGGAAGAAGCTAAGGTACAGGATATCAAATCCCTGGATGATCAGATCTTGAGAAATGAAGTAGATCATTCAACTGTCAGTGTACAGCTTCTGGAAGATCATATTCGATTGAGTGCAGCCAAGATCGAGGCTATCAAGAACCAGGCTGAGAAGTTTGAGATAAATATTCAGTTTTTGGAGCCTTGTGCCTTTGAAGGCATTGCTACTGAAGCTTCAGTGTGGAGGAAGTTTCTAGACAACCAAGTGGGACCCTCCTTGTAAAAGGATTGGCAACTTTTTGTAATGTGCAATATTTTGTAAAAACATTTTGAGAAAAGTCAAGCGTTGGGAAACGAAGATTTGGGAAGCCCAAAGGTCACTTTGGGCAACCCAATCATCTCGGCCTTTTGTATAAAGATAGAAAGCTTAGAAGGGAAAAAGGGATTTTTCCCAGTTAGACTAAAAAGCAATATTGTAAGAAGAACTATTTCTCTTTGCAATAAAGAAATATGGTTTGCCTGCTGGAGAAAGATTGGTGGAATTTCCAAATGTTATGCTGTGGATGACCGAAAGATGAACTATTTTGTTTTTCCAGTTTTTGTCCATTAACCGTGAGATCGTTCTAACTCTCTGAACCTATGTTCTTGTTTAAATGATTTCTGGTTCATTTTTTGGAAATGTCACCATGAGTAATGTATGCTGCTTATGAAACAGTTGGATATCTGATTGTTGAAATATCTTTAATCTTTCATGTGTTGTAGATAAGAATATCAACTACATGTAATTTCTGTTTATAAGGCATGAATAATCCACATTACTCATAAATAAATCATATTTTGGCTCCCCGGGGATAGGTAGATAGACAGATAAATTAGATAGTTAGTTCATTTCATTCTTGCATATGTGATTTAGATGCTTGTGAGCCTAAGACGAGAGGTAAGAACCTGTGCATCACATTGTGACTGCTCCCTGCATCTCGATCACCCTGCATTGTTAATTAGGCATTTGCATTTCATACATTAAGTCAAAAATACAAAAAACTCGGTGGACCGGGCCGCAACCGGTGAAACCTTTGTTTTGTTACTTGATCTATTGTAGCCGGAATGCAAACCGGACAGATTCCCTATACCAAACAATCAACGGGTTAGTTGGGAACATTGACTGGGGTGAATCCCTTACTGTTGTTGCCTGCGAATTTTCGGGCCTCAACAGTTTTGGCCCTAGAAGGAGGGCCGCCAGTGAATGGTTGGCCGCAGAAACTATTTTTCCCAAGATTACCCCACCAGCAGATGTTTGAAGCTCGTAACCTGACCCAAGTACTTACAGGTTTTGGTTATACCTCTGAAGTAATAAAGCCTATTCTCACCCTACGTTGTTCTTTGCTCAGACTCTTGTTCTTCTACTTGTGCCTATGGCTGGCATAAATGTAAATCAGCCTAACCCTCTGCCAGCATGGAGAGCTAGATCACCTTTGAACCTCACACCTCCTTTGCATAACCTACCTCAAGCCTTTGACAAGTTGTTGCCTAATTTTGATCCCGAAGAAAGGATTGCTGTAGATGATCACCTACAAAGCTTTTATCTAGAATTAGAAGGGCTAAGGGATGGGGAGTATGAAGATGTGGTCTGTAGACTATTCCCTCACACCCTGAAAGGAGCAGCAGCATCCTGGTATTTCGGATTGCCCGCAAACTCTATTCCTGATTGGGACACCTTCGAAAGGCTATTCCGAAGTAAATACACAGCCCAAAAGAAACATGCCTCATTAATGAAAGGTCTGTGTTTGTTAAGAAAATAGAAGAATGAAAAGGTACATAAGTTCACTCAAAGATTTTCAATATACCTAAAGAACTTTTTTGAAGCTGACAGACTCATACAAGGTCTTAATTGAATATTATACCTTAGCCCTAGGGCCTGAGTTGGCCATGTTTGCCAAGATGAAAGCCAAGCCTACATTGGTAGAGACCTATGAAGAGGTAGAAAGGGTAGAGGCTGAAAGGGAAAGCATAGCAGACTATCTTGATCCACCTGAAGAGAAGACTACTGGGAGAAGAACCTTACTGCTGTCTAAACCTAAAGAGGATCAATCACATGATTATCATGGAATGCTGAAAATGATGCAGAAGCTATCCAACCGAATGATAGATCTGGAAAAGGAAAGGGACATTCAGAAAACTTATAAGACCTACTATCTGAAAAGAGAGGATAACAACCAATGGCAAGTCCCTCCACCAAATTTAGCATCGACAAACATAACAGAAATAGGGGGGGATAATTTCTGTACTTTTCACCAACAACCTCATTCTGAAAAGAAGTGTCCTCAATGGTTACATTCAATGACATTGGTGATGAATAAGTTGTTAGACCCTCAATTGACTAAGGACAGTGGTGAGGAGGAAAAGAAAAACCAGATCATGGAGAAACAAGATATTGATAACATGTTTTCATGGAATGGTGTCTCACTGTTTGATACCGAGGAGAGTACTCCTAAATCTGAATGCACATCTACAACAACGAAGGACATGGGTTTAACAATTGAAGACAATGCAATAATCTCGAAGATTACAAATCTGCAAGAGAATGTCAAGAGACAGGTAGAAGTGAAGGTTGAGGACAAAACACATAGAGCCAATACCCTCAACCAAGAGGCAAAGGCAATCACTGAAACTGTCAAACTTGTAGAAGATTAGATAGGTGTTAGTGAGGAAAACTCAAATGAAACCGAAGAGCTTGAAGAGGACATACCTACTCAGAACCAACCAGGAGAAGAAGACATAGAACCAGGTTGGGAAGAGAAAGCTGATACCCCACCTTTTCTTTTGACCCTAGAAATGTTGAATCATAACGTGCATAATTGCTTAGTGGATTCTGGATCAGCGGTGAATGTTATGCCACTGGAGATTTGCAAAAAGATTAATGGACAGCCAGAGTCCACATTCTGTGAAGTAACACAATTAGACAGCACAGGTGTCAAAGTAGTGGGAGAAATGAAAAATGTCCTCATTCGCTTGTCTGCAAACAACAAAATTTGCCAATTTATTGACATCACTGTGGCTGACATACCTAGTGGATATGGGCTTATTCTGAACAGAGATTGGTCTGCCAGGTTAAAAGGATATTTTGCTTTGGATTGGTCTCATCTATTATTGCCTCTCAAGGGTACCCCAAATAAGATTAAGATTTAGAGAGAGCCGTATATGAAGTATACTGTCACTAAGCTAGGGGAAGGAAATGAATCTGCTGATTCTATCCTGGGAAACTATCTGACTGAGCTTAAGCTAAGACATCGTACTTCAAGAAAGGCCAGTTCTATGACTGACACTCAGCCTGAGATCCTTCAACTTCCTCAGGCTGTAGGAGATGATTGTAGGATAGTAGACATGTGTTTAGTTTAAAAAACAACACAGCTAGATCATGGATAGATAGCTCATGTCTATAATTCTAGCCCACCCCTTATTTCCCCAGGATTAAAGATTTTTAGGAGTGGAAAATAATTTTTCTTTTCTTTTGCTTTGTACATAAATAAATTGATGTGGTCTTCTTCAATACTTGATGCTTTTTCTTTTTGATTATTTGATTTGATGCTGTTTTCTTTTACTGTTTTGTTAGCACTTCTTTTGGTTTTGAATAAAGCGGCAAACTTTTGGTTGCATTGGGAACATCAGGGTTCTTTATTAACTGAAATATTGAGCAAAAGACTGTGATTTAAAACATAGAATGTCTTCTAGTAGCAGTGTTCCTAAATGGTCATGCATTCATTGAAGTCTTGCTTAACCCCTGTAAATAACTCAGAAGTGAAACAGGTCTGGAATACTATTTCGAGGCTCCATCCATCCCACATCTTAAAGTCCAAGGGGGTGATAGCAAAAGACCCACGGAAAGGAAGCAGGGTAAACGGTATATCATATATAAATGATCCCATGCCATGATTTCATAAAAGCTAAAAGCTATCAAGAGTCAAAACTCCTTAAAAAGAAACAATACATATCAAAGCAAAGCTCGAAAAGCATGAATCTCAAAATTGCCAAAGTTCCTCTCCGTCCGTGAAATGAAAAGATAATTTTTCTCTCACACAAAAAGGTACTATGGGATAGAGGAGCCTGAATAAAATTCAGAAAGAAAGACAAATGGAGGACTCACAAGAACTAAAGTTCAAATGGCACAAAAGTGCAATTGGAATGGGAATGAGGAACAAAAGGATAATGCTGTTTACTATCTATTACAATCATGTGGTGTCAAAGCTGGAAACTACCTAAGGATAGGTGAAATAAACCTCACTTATTAGGCCTCAAAAGAGTTATTCAGACTTGCAATATTTCTGATGTTACCATTTCCCAAAGAATGGGATACTTCTCAATGATTTAAATGCATAGGTTGGCCAGCTTAGGAATACAAACATCTAGGAGTTTTCAACTTTTATTCAGATGGTCTTGCACTGGGAAGAATTTAATTCAGAAATCTGGGGTTCACCAGGTAGTCGCCAATTGTTGCAGCTGCAACAATTTCCCAAAATTCCAAATTTTTTTAGGACCCTCCTTTTATTTGGATTAGTTTGATTCTCTTCTTTGATTTGGTCTAAGAACTTTTCAGCAGGACTTTTCTAATGCTTGGGTTGATCTACTGCTTGTTTTGATTCCTCCTCTGATGCTGAAGCAATCTAATATTTGATCAGACTTTATCACTGCCTTTGGATGCACTTTCAGCTTGTTCGAATCGGGGACCTATTTGGTTAAAGCTTCCACCGTTGCGGCTGAATAACCAGTCTTAACTTTGGTTTTGCTCCCGATACATTGGTTTTAATCGGCGGATTTTTTGGTTTAAATCGGAAAGACTTGTCGTTTCTTTCTCCACCGTTGCAGATGGATTTTCGGTTTTAACTTCGACTTTTCTCCCAATGAAATTGGTATTAATCGACTGCCTTTTGGTTTTGCATCGGAGCCATTGTGACTTCTTCTTCCGCCGTTGCGGATGGATATTCGGTTTGACTTCGATTGTTTTTCCGATTTCTTTGTTTTACGTCGGATGCTTTTTGGTTTTGCATCGGAATTTTTTATGATTATTTCCTCCGCCGTTGCGGACAGCAAACCGTTAACTCTTTCGATTCCTGTTTGGTTTCTGATTCCCGCTTATGTATCCTCGTTGACCCCGTGAGTCTCGGGCTCCCGTTGTTATGGCTGCGAAAGCTGTTTTGCTTCCGCCGTTGCGGCTGCCGAGGTCATTAGCCTTCCGATGTCTAGCCATTTGTTTCCCGATTCAAACTTTTCTCCCATTTCGGATAGATTTATCTTTTGCGGGTCCGTCGTTGCGGCTATCGTTTCGCTATGGTCCCGATGGGTTTTTCTTCCAAGGTTCCATTACGGTTATCCCCGCGGACGGTTTTATGTTTTGGCCTGCCGCCGTTGCGGAAGGAGTTATACTTTCAACCTCCGATTAGAAAACTCTCCGACGTCCGATATTTTGCGCGCCTGTGGTGGTTGACTATATATACGGTGTCGAAGGGCTAGTTTTCTATTATTATTTTCAACTGCCATTTCGACTGTCGCAAGCTGTCAAGATTGTGCTGTCGCGCTCGCCCGGTCCCTCGTTTTCGGTACACGCAGTCCAGGTGTCTCCACCGTGGAGCCTGACAGACCTCTACACGCCAGTTACACATAAGTGCCAGGTAGGCTTCATTTTCCTTTCCCTTCCCGTTGAGTGTTTGGTGGTTTGCTACGGTGGTTTGTTTTCCTGGCCATTTGCTCGACCCCGTAATTGCATATATATTTTGAGGATTGCGTATCATAGTAGGCCGTGGGGTGAGGCATTTTAACTGTGGAGTAATATTCTGACCGCGGCTGTTTGTGTGCAACCTTGTGCGTAGTGGATGGGGGTTTGGTGCGGGCGGCCGTTACGTCATCTGCACCAAGCTACCCTATGTGTGATGATGGGTTTGCAGGGGGAGGTTGTTTGTGGTTTTTCTCTAGCATTTAATGGTTTCCCCTTTTGTTGAGGTTTTCATATTACCCGTATCCTCGAACCCTAGCCATTTTTCCCTATGCGGTCCCGTGCAACCCAATTCGTGATCAGTGTCGAACCTGGTCCGGGGAAGAGGGTGTACCACTGCTCTTAGCTTGTTGACCCTAAGTGCGTAAGTGTGGTGTAGTTGATACAACCCGCGTAGCTACTGTCTTTCCCGCGCAGCGAAACGACCATGGCGTGCGCAGAGAGCCGAGACTTGTTGCACATTAATGTAGATTTATTGCCGTCTTGAATATGATTGATAGAATTGTTTAATATCCTACAGCAGTGGTAGATTGCACATTTTACTATATATAAATTGTTTTCCATCATGCTAGATATAAACAAAGTCACTGAACACTGCCCATTGGGTTTAATAATTCTGTTAGTCAGGCCATTTCAGTCTATACATGCATATACTTGCTTCGTTGATTGATTGCTCTCATGTTAAAACATAGAAGAAACTGCACGCTGTACATTGATGTATACAGGTTTGCCACTCAGCCAAAAGGGCTTAATGTTACAATTTTATGGCAGGAAGAGCTCACCATGTCAAAGAGACAAAAGAAGAAGGCCCCTGTGGTTGAGGAAGAGCCAGAAGTAGAAGTTGTAACTAAGACAGAATACATATACGAGGACACGAAGTGCATTTCTGGCGTTGAACCTGAATACCAGTGGGGGGACATCTATAGACTGATCACCCGAAGAGATGTTCCCGACATGGGCTTAGAAGAAGAGTCCATATGTGCAAACATAGAAAGATCTTCACTGATGAGGATCGCCACTAGACCTGAGTTATTCCCGTGTGCTGAAGTAATCGGTTGGATTCTGCCCTGGGAAGATGTCACAACAATGATCCTGGAGGATGTTAAAAAACAGGGCTATGCTGCATACAGCCCCGATATGTTTCCCTGGCCTACCACTTTCCAGAAGCCTAGGTGTTCTTATCTGATGACTGGTTAAACAACATCAGAATGGACTTGGTAGAAACCATGAAAAGAATGATGTTGACTGGAAAACATTTCAGGACCAGAGTAACAGGAGAATATGATACTGCAAGTTTAAGAGCTCCACACAAATTCATAGCCTTGATGCTCAACAGAATATTTGGAAGAGCTCATGGTAGGTTTTTCAAACTAGAATGGATACCTATCATTTTTTACGTTGCAACCCAGGCTACAATTTTCAACTGGGCCAACCTTGTCTCAAATAGTTTCTCTGCTTGCTTGGCCTTAGCCTTGGGATGAGAGTCCCAGAAAAGGTTTGAATTTTATATGAGTTCAATACTTATAGACTGTATATTATGCAACCAGCCTTTCCCTGGTCTTAGGTGCATCTGGGACAGGGAAAGAATGCCTGTCTATGCTGCTTACAAACCATTGTGGGCACATAAATATCATAGCCATTACAGAGAAATCTGTGAACACCTCCTTATGCCTCTATACACACTCATTTTCCTGAAGGAGTGTGATTGTATGTCGGAGGAGGCCATGCAAGTGATAGAAGAATACGCATATTACTACTTGACTGAAAATGGCCTGTACTTCAGGATGTTTGGAGGATCAAGAGCCCCTTCCCTGTTTCCCAAGTACGCCACTGATTACATTATCCACAAGGAGGCAGTAAGATAAGTGTTCCTGGATGGAATAGCCAGTTTTCTGTTCGAACATAAGAAGACTGCGTACCCTCCTTTGCCCTTCAAGCTGGGAGGCTACAGGTTCACTAGGGTGAAACAAGCTGATGAATTCGTAGAAGAGCTGCAGGAGTTCCACTTTGGCGAGATGCCCTATCACAGAAATGACTCCCAAGATAAAGTTGTTGATCATTGTAAAGAAAATAAGGTGCATTTTGAGTATACCCACCATTTTGATAGGGAAGAATCTGTCTTCCGAAATGCCCCGAACATGACAGCACTGAAGAGGAGATTCAAGAAAAAGATCACCACCAAAGGTGGGAAGGGGGATGAACAGGCAAAGGCAGAGGAAGAAGCAAGGAGAAGAAATGAAGAGGCTCAAAGATTGGCAAAAGAATCTGTAGGATGGCTGTATACAGAAGAAGATGCGAAAAGAAAAGTTACCCAAGAAGCAGCTAAGAAAGCGGAAGAAGCAGCCAAGGCATACGAAGAAGAAAAGAAGAGGAAGCTTGATGAGGAGCTACAAAAACAGGAAGCAGAAAGGCTGAAACTGACACAGACTGAAACAGAACAGTCAGCTTCTGACATAGCTGGAGGGCAGACCTAGGAGAAAGAAAACCCAGAAGTTTGGGACCCACAAGTGCCTGCTACCAGCACACCTATTGTCCCCATGCTCAAGCTAGTTCCTTTTGTTCAGAAAAAGGGAGAAGAAATCCCTGACATCAACACTATTTTCTATGATCTAGAAACAAAAAGGATAGTAAAGAGAACAGAGAGGAAAGTTGAGGCGGAAGGTCTGCCTGGTAAAATGATAACGGATACAGCTGTTATGTTAGGAACAAACCAAGATCCAAGATTCACCCTGAGAGCTGGGTTTGCATTAATCCAAGCTTCAGAGGATAATGTAGACAAGATCATGACAGAATTGGAGCTATCCAAGAAATCTTCTGCTCAATTGAAAGATACATTGAGAAGAGAGTGAGAAGAAAAAAATAGGCTGAAAAGGAAATATGAAGACATGCAGAGAGAGATGAAGTCTTCTAAGGCTGAGTTGCAGGCCCTCCAAGTAGAGAGACAGGATAGGAAGACTACCCAAGAATGCCTGGAGAAGTTGCAGAATGAATATCAAGAGCTCAAGGCAGAGAAGGATCAGCTGCTGGGAAAGGTAGAAGAGCTAGAAGAGCAGCAAAAGATCATCTTGCAAGCCAGTGAACTGCACTCCCAAGAGCAGGGCAAGAAGCATCAAGAGTAGATCGCCTCTCTAACAGCAGCTCTGGAGGAAGCAAGGGAACAACAGGTCAGTCTACAACCCTTCAAGGAGCATGTTTTGGCATAGAAGGCTAGGATGCTGCAACTGTAGACTGCTATAGAGAAGGAGAGGCGCAAAGCTCTACAGATAGATGGCCGCTTAGAAGAAATCACGGAAACCTCTTCTTACTTCATGGATAGATCTCGGGATGTGCTTGAAGTATTGACTGCCAGAATGGCGAGGCTGGAAAACAACGAAGAAACTCCAGCAGAACTGCCGTCAAAGGACCAACAGGCCCTCAAGCGGGACTATGACCTAGTGGAGTTTGCCATCAACACCGCTGAAGATTTCAAGAAGGCAGTTAAAAAGACAAAAGGATTATGCACCGAGTTTTTTAGAAGACTTCTCATTACCTACAACCGGTGCCAGATAGAAGCTGAGCAGAGGCTTGAAGCTTTCCTGGATCACAACTCCTTTGTGGAGCTGTTGCAGAAGAGATACCAGGAGGAAGAAGCTAAGGTACAGTATATCAAAGCCCTGGATGATCAGATCTTGAGAAACGAAGTAGATCATTCAGCTGTCAGTGTACAACTTCTGGAAGATCAGCTTCGATTGAGTGCAGCCAGGATCGAGGCTATCAAGAACCAGGCTGAGAAGTTTGAGATAAATATTCAGTTTTTGGAGCTTTGTGCCTTTGAAGGCATTGCTACTGAAGCTTCAGCATGGAGGAAGTTTCTAGACACCCAAGTGGGACCCTCCTCATAAAAGGATTGGCCACTTTTTGTAATGTGTAATATTTTGTAAAAAACATTTTGAGAAAAGTCAAGCGTTGGGAAACGAAGAGTTGTGAAGCCCAAAGGTCACTTTGGGCAACCCAACCGTCTCGCCCTTTTGTATAAAGATAGAAAGCTTAGAAGGGAAAAGGGGATTTTTCCCAGTTAGACTAGAAAGCAATATTGTAAGAAGAACTATTTCTCTTTGCAATAAAGAAATATGGTTTTCCTACTGGAGAAAGATTGGTGGAATTTCCAAATGTTATGTTGTGGATGACTGAAAGATGAACTATTTTGTTTTTCCACTTTTTGTCCATTAAATGTGAGATCGTTCTAACTCTTTGAACCTATGTTCTTGTTTAAATGATTTCTGGTTCTTTTTGTGGAAATGTCACCATGAGTAATGTATGCTGCTTATGAAACAGTTGGCTATCTGATTGTTGAAATATCTTTAATCTTTCATGTGTTGTAGATACGAATATCAGCTACCTGTAATTTCTGTTTATAATGCATGAATAATCCACATTACTCATAAATAAATCATATTTTGGCTCCCTGGGGATAGGTAGATAAACAGATAAATTAGATAGTTAGTTCATTTCATTCTTGCATATGTGATTTAGATGCTTGTGAGCCTAAGACGAGAGGTAAGAACCTGCGCATCACATTGTGACTGCTCCCTACATCTCGATCACCCTGCATTGTTAATTAGGCATTTGTATTTCATACATTAAGTCAAAAATACAAAAACTCGGTGGACCGGGCCGCAACCGGTGAAACCTTTGTTTTATTACTTGATCTACGGTAGCCGGACCGCAAACCGGACGGATTCCCTATACCAAACAGTCAACGGGCTAGTTGGGAACGTAGACTGGGGAGAATCCCTTACTGTTGTTGCCTGCAAATTTCCGGGCCTCAACACGGGGTTTTTGTTTGCTTTGGAGAGGAGAAGCCTCGACGTGTTCATGTTTAAAGCAACATGTGTGGGTCAAGTCTGTAATAAAACCCCGCTAGGAAACTGTGTAGGTTTCTCTTGATCCAAAGCATTGAATGGTTTATTTTTAGAACCTAAGGTCTAGACCCCATGGCAACATGCTGGAGATTGCATTTGAACTAATCCTGTTTTGACCTAATGTACACCTTATTATGTTTGAAGTAGCTGGATAACCTTTTCCTTATATCACAGGGCCATTTGAGATGTTCAAAGATGAGTCGATAAATAGAGTTTTATTGAATGCAATCTCATGTTTTGTTTTGTTATCTAGGTTTCATTCATTATCTTGCATCTTAATAATAGTTGTTCATTTCAGTATATTCTATTAATGATGAATGTATGCGGTTTGATCGCAATAACTCTTAAGTCATTTCTTGGTATGTTTGTATTGGAGCCTCAATATTCATATAAGACTATGCCAAAGAAAGGAAAAAAGAAGGCTAAGGCCATGGGAGATGAATCAGACATAGAGATTTACCCATAATGGAAATTATTTACGAAGATACAAAAGTCATTACAGGAGTTGAACCAGAATTTAAATGGGGACATATTTATCAAATGATCAAAGACCAGATCGTTCCATATGCAGGATTAGAAGACATATCATTGTATGTGAACATAAGAAAATCCACTATCACAAAAGTAGCTACACTCCCTGAGCTTTTCCCTTTTGCTGAGGTGATCGGATGGATTCTACCTCGGGCAAATGCAGCTACTATGATCATATCAAACACAAAAAAACTACCTTTTGCTTCCTTCAGTCTCGCCTACATAACCAAAGCTTGCAATCCACTAGCACCCCAGATTCATATGATAGATGAATGGGTTAAGAATATATATTTAGATGTAATCGACTGTGCTAAGCAAATGATGATATCCGAGAAGCAATTTTGCCAGAAATCCTCAAGAGAGTACGAGACTGCCAATTTGCGCTCCTCATACTGAATCACAGCCCTGATGCTAAATAAGATCTTCGGCCGGGAAAATGGAAGGTTCTATAAGATGAGATGGATCCCACTGATATATTATGTATCCATGTAGGGAACTATCTTCAAATGGGTAGACATCGTGGCAGATAGCCTATCATCATGCATAGTTGCAGCATTAGGACGTCTGACTCAAAGGAAATCTGAATTCTAAATGAACTCCTTTTTAATTAACTCTATCTTATGCACACATCCATTCCCAAAGTTAAATTATAGTTGGGATCCCACTAAGAATCCTGTATATGTTGCGTATCAACTCATGTGGGCACATAAGTATTTCAATTTTTACAAGACCATCTGTGAAGATTTTTTATTGCCCTTATATGAGGTAATTTTTCTTAAAGATTGCAATTGCATGTCCGAAGGAGGAATGGAGATTGTAAGTGAATATGGAAATTAATTTTTCTCCAAGGAAGGTTTGTAATTGAGGATGTATGGAGGACCCCAGGATCCTTCACTACTACCAGTATACGCCACATATTATGTCATCCATAAAGAAGTGGTAAGACAATTGTACATAGACGAGTTTGGGAACTTCTTGATTGATACGAAGAAAGTCGTCTACCCACCGCTGCCATTTTGCATCTGTAGTTATAAATTTACTAAGGTGAAGAGTTCCCCTGACTTTGTAAGAGAGCTAGAAAATTTCCATTTCGGGGAGAAAAGTTTCCGCGAAAATGACACTTGGGACAAGGTTTCAAAATATTGTGCATCTGTAGGGGTACATTTTGAATACTCCCATCACTTTGACAAGGATGAGGAGACATACCAAAGTGCATGTAACATGACCACTTTGAACAAACAGTTTAGAAATAAAATCACGACTCCAGGAGACAAAGGCAACAACAATAACACCACTAAACAGCAAAAACAAAAAGAAGAAGTTGCCAAGAAGAAGGAAGAGGAGGCCCGAAGGTTAGTTGAAGAAGCAAAGAAATTATTAGTTGAGGAGGCCCAAAGGCAAAAGGAAGAAGAAGAACAAAGGAAAAAGGAAGAAGAAGAAATGATGCAAAAGGAATCAACTGACATAGCAAGAGAGGAGGCAGAGAAATGAGGAGGAAACATGAGGCCACTATGTCAGAGTTCGAAAGACTCAAGGAGGCCTACCAAGTCTTAGAATTAGAAAAGGAGGCCTTGGTGCTTTCAAATACCATCACTAAGGGAGAAAAGAAAGACCTTGAAAATAAGATTTCAGAACTAGAGGCGCAAAAGGTTTCAACTAATAGACAAGGAGATGAGATGAACGGCCGAGTAGTAGAGCTGGAGGCACGAAATAGTTCATTGGAAATTCAGCTGAAGGCAATGAATGAACAATAGGTTGATATTACTCATTTCCAAGAGTAATCCCTCCTAATCAGGAGGAAAATATACGAGGTCCAGCTAAATCTTGCAGAAGAAGTTTATAAGATTAAATGGGAAGAAATAAGGTTCTAGGAAATTTCAGCAATCTCAACTAATTTCAGAACAAGGACCCTAGAAGTTGCAGAAATTATTCAGGGTCAACTGACTTGGATAGAAACTAATGCATCATTTCTGGAGCATTTGCTACAAAATACTATTGAGAACTTGAAGATAGAATTTGAACTCCTGGATTTCAACGACAAGGTTGCTGCAAGATTGTCCATTGGGGTCGAAAAAACTTTGGAGAGGTGTATTGATTTTTGTAAAAAAATGCTCTCAACACATAATATATGTCGAACCTCTACAGTGAAAAGAATCCAGGAGTTTCCTAACCAAGAGGGACATTTGAAATACCTCCAAGACAGACTATAGAAGGACGAGCTTAGCATTCAACAAATTAAAGGAATCATTAAGAAAGTGGTAAAGAGCTGGGTTGCACAAGCCGCAGTCAACAATTGCCTTCTCGAAGACCACATCAGGGTAACTTCACCCAAAGCAATGGAAATAAAGTCACAACTGGCCATACATAAAGTGTCAGTTAGATTGTTGGATCCTACGGATTTCAATACCATCGCTAAAGAAGTTGCTGCATGGAAATAATTCATTGGAGGATCAATTGGACCCTCTTAAGTTTTGTCTTGTTTACGTGTGGCATTTTTGTAAATTATCTTATTTTATTTCTATTTTCCTAGTGTAAGTCACTAGAGGATGAATTTTGTAAACCAAAGAGTCAAGGAAACCCAAAGGGAAGGGGTAGCCCAAAAGTCATATGTAAAATGTATAAATAGGGGTAGAATAGAGATTAGAAAGGACTTTCACTAGTGCATAGATGCTGAAGTTATTTGTATGAGAACTATTTCTTTTATGAATAAAGAGAACCAAATTTTGTTGGAGGAAGGACTGTACACGTTTCGAAATGGATTGCGTGGATTGCTAAATACTGAACTATTTATGTTTTATCCTGCTATACAGCTATGAGATCATTCTAACTTGTTGAATTACTTCTGTAGTTTATGAATGATTTTACTTTCTGTTAGAAATCTTGTGCATGTGAATGAGTAATGAATGTGTTAAAAAAACATAGTTATCTTTGTTTATATTTTCTGTTGTAATTATGCATGTAGAATTTGAAGAACTACCCATAGGATTCCACTAGCAGTATTACAGTACATTATTCAATTAATTATAATCTATGCTCCCCTGGGGGATAGGTTAGATAGATTATATTAGAGTATATTCGAATATGGTAGATTTAATTAACTTAGAAGTGATTGAGGGGCAAGAGTGATAAGACGAAAGGTAAGAACCTACGCATCACGAGTTGAGGCTCTTGCCCACTGGTCACTTGCATTTTGTTTAGGCACTTATATTTCATCTTAAATCTTAAAATTACATAAAAAGTGGACCGGGCCGCAATCGGTAAATAGACTTAAAACTTTCTTTGAATTCTACGGTAGTCAGGCCACTAACAGACAGATTCCCCATTCCAAACAGTAAACAATCTAATTAGGAACGATTATTGAGAATCCCTACTATCAGTACCTATGATGTTCCAAGCATCAACAATTTTGGCGATAGAAGGAGGGAATTTAACGCATGGCTAGCAGAGGAAATCCGTTTATGAGATACTATTCCACTAGTGATAACTCTAAAACTAGGTTTCCTAAAGTTTGCATTTCGAAAGAAAAAGTAGGATTTGACAAAGAAGGTCCAAAACGCCTCTACCCTATTTAATTTGAAGTAGTTAACCACTTGAGGAGACATAAAAGGTCTTATGTAAAGAATCTTGGAGGATTGAAAGAAATCCCTGAATTACCAAGATGGAAGGCTTCCAGGAAAGTACCTACTTACACTGAAGATTCGATTTTGGTGGGAAATTTGTCCATACAAGAGATTGTTCAACCACTTGATCACTTGGGACCAGATTCCCCTATTTTCCAGTCTCCAACACAGTCACATGTTCATTCACCACCACAGACTCCTCATAGAATCATTGCTGGAAGTGTACCCCCAAATGCTAATCAACCCAAGCCACCACCAACCTGGAGAGATAGAACACCACTCAACCTGGATCCTCCTTTGCATGCTTTGCCTCAAAATCCTGAAAAGGCATTACCTAAGTTCGAATCTGGAAAAGGATTTTAAGTAGATGACCACCTGCAAAGTTTCTATTTGGCTCTGGAAATTTTGGCAGTTGAGCATGGAGATGTGATATGCAGACTTTTTCCACATACCTTTGAAGTTAAGGCCTCTATGTCATATTTTGGGTTACAATAAAATTCGATAACATATTGGAATACTTTTGAAACAAGTTTGGTAGTCAACGAACCACTGCCACTCTCATGAAAGAACTGTTATCTCTGAGGATGGATAAGCAAGAAAAGATGCAAGATATAACCAAAGGTTTGTTGCTCATCTAAATAATTTCAGTGCTACAGTAAGGCCTACTGAAGAAAATTTAATAGAATACTACACTTCAACACTTTGTCCTAGCATAGCAATGTTTGTTAAAAGAGTAGTAAAGCCTTCTTTGGTGGAAACTTATGAACAAGCCAGTAAAGTAGAAGCTGAAATTGACATCATAAACAAACACACCGTAGAACCAGAGGTAAATGTTTGGGTACACAGGGTACTCCCAAAAGACTGAACACCTTGAGAAACCACTTCACACAAATAGATCGCAGATCAACACACCGATGTTTGTCACGTGGTTAAAACCATCGAGAGGGAAACAGTCCACGGCCCCAGCCAAATAGCTACTTGGAGCAATTTATTATGCAAAAGAAAGAATGTTACACATGAGCTTCTCATAATTAATCAACTAGCCAAGGACCCTCTATGCTCTTTAAATAGAGATCATAGACCAATCAGGTGTTAAGCCATGGATCAATGGTAGGTATGATCTAAGAGAAGTTGAACCATCGGATTAGAATATTTACAAATGCATACTAATCCATACTAAAGAAACACACTTTTACCTAATGGATATATTACACAAGTTGATCTTAACTAACTCCTAAGTGTCTAAATATCCTAACATCCCCCCTTAAGAACAACTTGGGATAGGATTGAAGGATTTACAAAAGTGACAATATTAGGAGAAGGAAGGAGGCATTAGAGCCTATTCCCCCTTAAGGACACATTCCTGAACTCCCAACATAGACCTAAGTTTAGAAAACTTCGCTTCTGTAAGAGAATTGGTGAAGATGTCTACAACTTGATCATCTATAGGGCAATATAGAACTTCAATAACACTATCATGAACAAGATTTCTAATGAAGTGCATGTGTAGCTCAATGTGTTTGCTGCACTGATATAGAACTGGATATTTGGCAAGCTTGATGGAACTTTGATTGTCGCACCAAAGTGGAGTATGCTGTTGCTGCTCAAATCCAAAATCCGAAAGGATCTGTCGAAGCCATAAAGCTTCCTGACTGGCATTAATTGCGGCTTGATATTCTGCTTCTGCTGAAGAAAGAGCAAGAGCTTGTTGTTTCTTACAAGCCCAAGTGACAGGTCCAGATCCCAGACTGAAAACATAACCTGCAGTAGACTTTCGATCATCAGGATCGCCGGCCCAATCTGAATTAGTGAAACCAACCAACAAAGGTTTCCCCCCCGTACTGTAAGAATCATAAACTGAATTGTACCTCGAATATATCGAAGTATTCTTTTTGCTACGTTTCAATGACTTTCATGAGGAATTTGCATATAACGGGAAACACGACCAAGGACAAAGGAAAGGTCAGGACGAGAATGAGTCAAGTATAAAAGACTACCAACAAGTTGACGATACAAGGTGGCATCTACTTCATGGGAAGTACAAGTGGCAGAAAGTTTGACTCCAGACTCGAAGGGAGAAGGGGTTGGTTTACAATCTTCCATGTGGAAGCGATGAAGAAGGTCACAAGCATACTTAGACTAGGAAAGAAATATTCCTTCTTTGGTTTGCAAGACTTGGAGACCAAGGAAATAATACAAATTTCCTAAGTCTGACATTTCAAAATTTTGCTTAAGACTGGATTTCACATGGGTTATAAGTTTAGGGTCAGTACCAGTAAGAATAAGATCATCAACATAAAGAACACGTATGATGAGATGGTTTCCTAATTTCTTGGTATAGACATTGGGGTCAGAATGGTATTTAGAAAAACTAGTGTCAAGGAGAAAGCTATCCATTTTGGCATACCAAGCTCGAGGAGCTTGCTTCAGGCCATATAAGGATTTCTTAAGGAGACGGACAAGGCTAGAGTTATCCTGAACATATCCAAGAGGTTGTTCCATGTAAATTTCCTCATGTAAATCACCATGTAAAAATGCAGACTTGACATCCATTTGATGGACTTCCTAGTTATGTAAGGCTACAAGGGAAAGAACAAGGTAGATGGAATTCATTTTTGCGATAGGAGCAAAGGTTTCATTGTAGTCAATCCCTTCAACTTGGAAAAAACCTTTGGCAACTAACCTTGCCTCAAGTCTTTAAACACTTCCATCTGATGCATACTTAGTTCTGTAGACCCATTTACATCTGACAAGTTTTCTTCCTTTTGGAAGAGGAGCAAGATCCCAAGTATCATTCACCATTAAGGAACGATATTCTTCATCCATAGCTGCATCCCAATTTGGATTTCTTGAAGCTTATGCAAAAGTTTCTGGATCGTGATTCTCAGAAACTTGAGCCAAAAGAGAAGAGGCTCACTGAAACTAATAACGTGTTCAACGTTGATCTCTAGAATCACCTGCAAGATCACCAGGTGCTTCACATGTTGAGCAGACCCATTGAGGAAGCATTGGTGCTGGTGCAATTGGAGGAACATGAGTAGGTGGAGGTGGATTTTCATCCTCACTGTCATCATCAGAAACTGGAGTTGGAAACATGTCAAGGAAGTTGGAAGAAGAAGAAGAAGGAATAATTGCCGAATCAGGATCGTAGGCCAAAGATGGCACACTTGCCAAGTTAGGCTCGCAGGCCAAGAGATTTTCATCAAATTTAACATCTCTTCTAATGATTATATCATGAGAATATGGCTAGAGAATTCTATAACCTTTTACATCTTCTGACTATCCAACAAATATGCACTTTTCACTTTTAGGCTGCAATGCTTTCCGTTTTTCATCTGGAATGTGAGCCCATGCTTCACAACCAAACACACGAAAGTGACTTACATCTGGTTTAATTTTACTCCATGCTTCTTTCGGTGTTATACCTTGTAAAACTTTAGTGGGTGTGAGATTAACTATGTAATTTGCACAATTCATGGCCTCAACCCAATATTGAAGACTTAGTCCCTTAGATTGAATCATATAATTATCCATTTCTTTTAAAGTGCGGTTCTCCCGTTCAGCTACACCATTTTGTTGTGGTGTATATGGAACAGTGTGTTGTTGTTGGATTCATTGTTCATTGCAGAAAGTAGTGAACTTGTTGTTAACATATTCTCCTCCATTTTTAGATCTTAACTTAATAATTTGATGACCAGATTGTTTTTCAACAAGGGCCTTTTAGGCCAAGAACATGTTAAATACTTCGCTTTTAAGTTTTAGGAAGTAAACCCAAGTGCGTATGGAGTAGTCATCAATGAAAGTTAAGAAATATTTGAAACTAGAAAAGGAAGCAGATGGAAGAGGACTACACAAGTCACTATGCACAAGCTCCAAGGGAACCGAGGCATGCCAAGAGGCACGTTTGTCAAAACTGTCCCGATGTTGTTTTTCGAGTACACAACCGGAACAAACACCATCCTTGCAAGATACCACTGGAAGACCAGTCACTACATTGTGTTTACATATTTGTTGTAATGAGCGATAATTTAAGTGGCCAAATCGCTTATGCCAAAGTTTGCTCAAGTTATCACTATGAGCAACAAAAACTGAAGGAAAAGGTGATGACCCAAAGTTGTTAAATTTGTACAACCTGGTAATATCATCAAGAGTTCTAGTAGCAAGGACATTTTGAGGATTTTTAAAATCCTTTATTACAACTTGGTGAGGTGTAAACGTCACAGTTTTACCTTCACCCGAACAAGTAATTTGATAGACTGATAAAAAAATGCAGGAAATTTTTGGAACACATGGTACATCACTGAAATGACCATTTTCTATTGGAACTGTTCCAGATCCTACAACACTTAAAGATCTATCATCACCAACAAATATTTGTTTGGTGTTACATTCATGCATAGTAGAAAAGATGGCTTGATCCCTAGCCATATGATAAGATGCTCCAGAATCAATGAGCCATTCATTTGAAGTAGAAGAAGAAGATGCAGTATAAGAGTAACCAGAAGCACAAAGTGCATGTCCATGAGAGTTAGATTCTGAAGGCGAATCTAGGATGATGTGGTGCTTCTTCATTGCTGCTTCCAAGGGAACCATCTTCTTGAAACACTTAGATTCATCATGATTATCTTTCCCACAAAAATTACAATGACGTTCAGTCTTCTTTCCTTTTGGCTTGGATCCTTAATCATTTTTTAAAGAAGGAGATGACTAAGAGGGTTTGGGACCCTTGTTGTTTGGATTATTATTGCAAAAATTCAGTTTCTTGGGAGGCTTGGAATTTTATTTTTTGGGGGACAATAAGGCTTTCCTAGATGTATCTGCATTGTTAATTATTCCAAGATGAATGAGCTTATCTTGCTCTCTAATTAAGGAATCACAAAATGATTCAAGACTAG
>LPNX010298884.1:321308-336430 GCA_001517045.1 Pseudotsuga menziesii
AACCCCTAATTCATAATATTTTAATATATCTTATATTTTTGTAGTACATCTCTTAGGAGGCCCATTTTTGACCTCAAATTCTCTCTAATGACAACAAAAAGTAGTAAGAAAGATCCAGTAGAATATGATATGGGGTATGACATAGTAGAAGACATCAAGAAAACAAAAGCGAATATTTCTTTATTTGAATTATGTAATTTACCTCAGCAAAGAAAGAAGATTTTGGAAGCTTTTGATCCGCAACCCATTAGATCCTAAGATGACATTCAATCTGATAAAGAAATTAATGAAGCTAGCATTGGAGGGAAAACTTTGACATTTTTATTGTCTTTTGATATTTTCAATCATAATGTGCATAGTTGTTTGGTGGATTCTGGAGCTTCATCTAATGTCATGCCACTCTCAGTATGTAAAAATATTAATGGTCAACCTACACCATCCTCATGTAATATCATTCAGTTGGATAGATCTACAGTCAAAGTAATAGGAGAAATGAAAAATGTGTTGATTTGGTTATCTGCAGATGAAAGAGTTTGCCAATTTATAGACATTATGGTGGTAGATATACCAAAGGCCTATGGTTTGAATTTGAGAAGGGATTGGTCTGCAAAACTGAATGGGTACTTCACAACTAATTGGTCACACCTATGGCTACCATATAAGAATAGTAAAAATCAGATTAAGGTGACGAGGGAACCACACATGAAACACAATGTAAATCAATTGGAAGGGAAAAATGAACCTATAAACTTCTCATCTTCGGTCTTAGGTAACTACTTTATAGAACTTGAACCTGGAAATTATTAAGCTGAAGAATCCAGTCATGAGTCGGACACACAGTCTGAACTCCTTTAGTTTTCACGTACTGATAATATTGATTGTAATATAGTTAACTTAGTTTCTAACTTAGAAAGCAACACTAATCCAATAGATTTAGAAGATAGATTTTGTTTTTTATATTTTGACGGTTCCAAAACACAAGAGGGCTCAAGAGTAGGTTGTGTCCTGATTGATCCTGAAAAGAACAAATAATTTCTCTCTTGTTGACTAGAGTTTGAATGTACGAATAACACAGGTGAATATGAAGCTCTAGTCCAAGGCTTGAGGAAAGCCATAGATCTTAAAGTTAGAAATTTAAAAGTATTTGGTGATTTTGAGATAATTGTCAGAAAGATTAGAAACACAATTCATTGTTTGTCACCACACTTAAAAGCCTACCAAACTGAAGTCTGGGATCTTATAAAAAATTTCAATGCTTTCAATATCAATTCAATTCCTAGATTGCAAAATGCAGCAATTGATTTTTTAGTTGTTTCTGCTACAAGGTTAGTACCCACTAATAACAAATGCTTTATTTAACTCATTTTCAGGCCATCGATACCAGACAATGTTACAAACTTGAGAGTGTTTGATGATGATCAACAAACAATCAATTTTCTAACGAATGATGAAACTTTGAAGGACTCGGTGATTGATGATGAAGAGGATCAAGCTAATCTTCAAAGTGGAAATTTTATGCTTAAAGGAGTGAAAATGCTAGAAGGGTTGTTTGATCTAAACAACAAATTCAGAAGACCTGCCAATGCCAAAACAAATAGTTCATCTATGCAGTATGAACTTATTAATCTTGGGACGGAGGCTGAACCCAAGTATGTAAACTTGGGAAAATGTTGTTCATCAGGAGAAAGAAGTAGATTTATCAGTTTGTTTCAACAATATAAGGACATTTTCTCTTGGACATATGAAGACTTGAAGACCTATGACATCCGTATTATCCAGCATGTCATTCCTATTAAACCAGGAGTTAAACCATTCCAACAGCACGTAAGAAAGATGCATCCAAAATTGGAACGGTTGATCCAAAATGAAGTTAAGAAGTTACTTGATGCAAAGATAATTTTCAGAGTCAGACATTCAGAGTGGGTAACAAATTTGGTGCGAGTAAGGAAGAAATATGGTGAGATAAGATTATGTGTAGATTTTCGAAATATGAATCGACCTTTAGATAAAGATAATTACCCAATTCCACCAATGGAACAGATCCTACAAATGCTCTCACGTTCTGAATTGTTTTCCCTATTAGATGGGTTTCAGGATACAACCAAGTGTTGGTAGCTGAGAAAGACAGGCTGAAAACCACATTTCGAACAAAGTGGGGAACATTTGCTTACAGAAGAATGCCCTTCGGTCTCATCAATGCTGGATCCATTTTCAAAGGGAAATGGATATTGATTTTTGGGGGTTAATTGACCATAGTGTGGTAGTTTATCTAGATGATGTAACCATTTTCTCTAAGAAGAGAGAAGATCACGTGTTTCAATTGAAACAAATTTTTGACCATTGTAGAAAATACGACATATATTTAAATCCTAATAAAAGCGTCTTCATGGTATTAGAGGGAAAACCGTTAGGCCATATTATTTCTAAAAAGGGAATCTCCATAGACCCAGAGAGAATAGAATCCATATCTCATATTCCCTTACCCCACAACAAAAAAGGTATGCAATCATTCATGGGTACTATAAATTTTGTTCGAAGGTTTGTTCTTGATTTTGCACAGATAGTAAAACCTTTGCAACAAATGGTAAAGCAGAGTGTGCTGTTGGGTAAAATTATCACTAATTAATTTACCTTCAATTTAATTATCAACCAGGACAAGTAAACTTTGAGTTACTACACTGCAAGGTAAAATGGTTTCAATCTCATGCCTAGGGTGGCTTCAATCTACTCACACACAAAGAAAAATAATGTAGTTCATGAAACTAACTACTCTATTGAGCAACCAAGACCAAAAGTTGTTAAATCTAATCTAGGGAAAAGAATCAACCTGCTGAGTACTGTTTACAATCCAAAAGTTTATCAAATCCAATTAATGAAGCCTAAAGCAATTTCAAAATATACTAATTGTTAATCTATTTTCCAAAAGAGCAACTAAGCAATCAAATGGTTCATTAGAGGGAATCCTACTTGTCAAGATAGATCTTCAGATCTCAAACTTGCCTACAAAAGGAATGCTATTTGATCAATCTTAATGTCTCACACCATTCTAACATAACCTCTAAGACTGCCCCATCATCCATAAAGAAATCTACACCAAGTACAATGACTCTTCTTCAAGAACTAGATTTTTATTACTTTGAAGACTACCAACCCTAATTCACACCAACGCTATCATTCACAAACAATTACTGAAATGAATTTGCATTTTTACTAACAAAAGAAACAACTCCACTTGTATTGTATGCTCATAAAAGTAAATTGAAAATATTCAGACAAAACCATATTTCAATTCAATTTGACCAACCCACGAGATTTAGCATTTATCATTAAGTTTCGAATTCAATCTATAGTTACAAATAAATGAACAACAAAAATCAAAGTGTACTAGCAAATACACACTGCCAAATATTAATAAACTGTAACTTCCTCTCTCTAATCTCATTCAACTTTCTCAAGATATTGAAATAAGCAATACATAATCCCAATTTTCTATACAACAAGTATGAAAATGCTAACTTATAAACCCTATGAACTCTATAAGCTCTAAAACCTATATAAATTCTATAAATGCTGCAAATTCTTTAAACTCTTTAAAACTCTACAAATCCTTGAGACACTTTAAAGCTTTGTAAGCTCTGTAAACTATAGAAACTCTAGATAGGAATTTTAACCATTCAATTCTCAATACTACAATATGATCTAATTCTGGAAATGAAAGAAAAAGAAATCCAGATCCAATACATCTATCTACTCTCACTATTCTTCGAATCTATATTTCACCAAATCAAACCTACAAACAGAGCTGGAAGCAATCAAATACTCTATCTAAGTATGTTCAGTAACACAACCAAACCTGTCTACATGCATTCAGTAACATAAACCAATTCAATGTAAGCATATATATTTCCCAAATCGTGAGTTGATAAAGCTACTGGCATACATATATAAAAGAAAATATCATGAAGAAATGATGCAAGTTTGCTTACAGCAATGAAAAGAAAACAAAACTACTCACAAATAACAAGAGTTGAAGGTGGGCCCGGCCTTCAACACTTCCAGATCTGAAATTGAAGCTTTAAGAAAGCAAATGCAGCAGTCGATCAATTAATTAAAAATCAGAGTTTTATAGTATCTGTCCTGTCTCATCCTTCTAAGGCTTTATTTATACATGGATAGATGGTTAAGATCCATCCCAAAAATCAGAAATTCGTGCAACTACCCAGAAAACGACCAACACCAAAATCTAGAAAAACCATGTCTGTTCCGAAAAGGATTTCTCCACATTCGTTTAGAAATTTGGAAAATTTCCTGTGGTTAGGGGTAAATGGGGCCATTTATGAAGTGGGTTTTGAACCGTTTTGAATAATTACCAACCGATTGCTCAGAAATTGAGCCCGAAATCAAGTTCCTGATTAATGACGGGAATGCCATTGCCAGATTGCTTGAGATTAGGGCCATGACTTCTGGAGGAAATAGAGCATTTGAATGATGACTGATAGCTCATAATCCATATTGAAATGACCAAGCATAAAATACATGTGTAATTTTGGACAAATGAATCCCCCAAATATCTGAATCAGTCAACATATGCTCGTTAAGTGCCAGAACAAGTGTCGGATTGAGCAACCAGAAGAACCACTGCGTGGGAAACAAGAGCTTGTCAATTGATCAGCATTTAATTAAAAACGAAAGTTTCATTTATGAATTGAAACCCAACAAAATGATAAATAAAGTAATAAGAAATGTCAAGAATTCACCTGTTAAAGCATCTTGGAATGTTACCCTTGAAAACGCATATTCAAGCACAAAACACAACCAAATAAAGTCAAATATACTTGATCTCATATAGATTTGAACTAGGAATAGGGTGCTAGACCCAAAAAAAAGGAGGTCATCATGTGCAATTTAAATGGACCGATACAGAGAATGGTGCCTTTAATAACATCAAAGCAGCAATAGCTCATGCATCTTCTCTTAAAAGTCCTGATTTTGAAAAGGATTTTATTTTGTATACTTTTGCCTCAAATAATTCACTTACAATAGTGCTTACACAAAAAGGAGTATTGGGAGATGAGTACACAATATCATTTATGAGCATTGGGTTACAAGGGGCTAAGTTGAACTATCTTGCTGTAGATAAGCAAGCATATGTAGTATTTAAAGCAGTGAAACAATTCATACCATACATTCTAAAAAATCGTACCAAAGTAATTATCCCACATCCAGCTGTCAGAACCCTTTTTGTACAAAAGGAATTGGGTGAACGAAGAGGGAATTGGGTGACAACGTTACAAGAATACGACTTGGAGTTCAAACCAGCCACCATTATCAAAGGACTAGGGCTGTGTAAATTAATGGCTAAATGTGAGACTAATGAAGATGATGATTGTGAAAATGAAGCAAAATTGCATATGATTGATATATGTCGTATCTTTACAGCGCATGAATCTTGGTATAGAGATTTGGTACATTACCTTCAACAAGGATATTTACCAGAGCATTGGAATTCGAAACAACTAAGGGCACTTTCTCTAAAGTTAGCCTCTTACCAAATAATAGACGGAGTTATTTTTAGGAATAACTATGATGGGGTGTTTCTGAGGCGCCTCAAACAAAAAAATGCCTCTAAAGTTATTAAAGAATTGCATGATGGGCTTGCTAGAGGACATTTTTTGGAAGATACTACTGCTCACAAGATTCTACGAGCTGGATATTACTTGCTAACATTGTTTAAATATGCTCATGCCTATGTAAGGAAATGCGACATATGCCAAAGAATCGGGGGAAGACTAGCAAAAGTGGTTGGACCCTTGCAACCTTTTATTATTTTTGAGCCATTCAAACAATGGGGTATTGACATCATTGGAGAAATTAATAAAAATTCTTCATTACAACATAAGTATATTCTCATAGCTACTGATTACTTCACGAGATGGGTAGAAACAATTTCATTACGCAAAGTGAACAAGGACGCGGTCATCGAATTCTTGCAAGAAAATATTATGACCAAGTTTGGGGTTCCAATTTTACTTTTCTTTGATAATGCGTCTTATTTTCAACAATTAAGCTAACTGAATTCAGTAGTGAGAAAGGACTCAAGTTGCATTATTCTGCGAATTATTATCCATAAGGTAATGGGTTAGCTGAATCAACCAATAAAAATCTTATTAGAATCTTAAAGAGGACTATTATCGAAAAATAGAGAAGTTGGCATATAGCTCTACCCAATGCATTGTGGGAAGATAGTGACACCCCTAAGAATTCCTTAGGAGTGTCCCATTATACTTTGGTTTATGGGAAAGAGGCTATCTTACCCCCAAACATTTTACTCCCATCCTCTCAGTTATCCCAATCCTCCTGAGGATTTGGTAGCAATATTTTTACTGAAACTTGAAGAGTCTAGGTTCAAATCCAAAGAAAGATTTAAACACCAACAGGAAATTGTCAAAAGATAGTTTGATAAGCATAAACCTGGGAAGGGAAGTTTTGAGATTGGATACTTGGTTCTTAAGTGGGATCACCCGCATGATGGAAAGGGAAAGCATACAAAGTTTCAACACCTGTGGGTTGGCCCATTTGGGATTGCTGAAAATTTAGGCCCCTTGACTTATAAGTTACAGGATTTACAGGGGTGGGAAGAGAATTTTCCTGTAAATGGTCTGGTTCTCAAACCTTATTTCACCTAGTACCTCAGGGACCTGCTTGTACATAGATAAACTTTTTCTTATTTTCTTGCCTTTTAATTGTTGTTTCTGATTTACTTTAGTTCATTCGATTTTGTTTTCAAATTAAGCATCTGTTTTCTTTTGATGATTTTCTTTCGTTGTTTTATTTTAGAATAATCCAACTCAATCTTTTGGTGCTTGGGGGACATTGGAATCTGAATAAACAACCAAATGTTTTTAATCCAGGAATTGCTCATTGGAATTTATCTATGCAAAATTTTGATCAAAACAAGATTCTTTAATTTAATAGACTGTTGAAGGGAAGCTATTTTAAGAACAGATTGAAGTCCTATTTAAACCTTGCAAAATAACTAAGGTAGATGAGGTCTAGAATAATATTTTTGGGATCCATCCACTTTCACACTAATATCTGTCCTAGGAAGCTCACCGCAAAAGACCCATGGAAAGGAAGCAGAACATACAGGTGTGTGGTATTAAAAATGATCCCATTCCACAAAATGAAAGCCAAAAGGATTAATATAAAGAGTCAAAATTCCTGAACATAAAATATGTATCAAAAGGATATGTTGAAGAAATAAATTAGCAAAATGATTGGATTGCTCCAAAGGTTCTTCTCCGTCCTTGAGCTGAAAACATGTCATCACTCACACAAAAGGACACTGTTGATGGAAGAACCTAAATCAAATCTCAAAAGTAAAATAAGCAATCAAGGAAGAATCAAAAGGACAACAATTTTAAGCATCAAAAGAATTCAAAAGGCATGGGAATGAGGAACAAACAAACACATCTGTCTAACTCTGCCACGATCATCTGGTGTCATATCCAACAACAACCAAATACAAAGGTTAAATGAATCTCACATTTGGGCCCCAAGAGAGTTATCGGGACTTCTAAACCTAGTTACCATACCTTGAGGGACTACAATCAATGCGATGTTCTGAATCTTACATTTCTAGAAAAGTCTAGACACTTAAATAATATTGGAAAAGATTGGGATAGGTTGCTCAAATCAAATGCCATAAAGCAGTTTGTGTTTTAAAAATATAGTTTTTTCAGAGATTTGTGTTCACGAGCCAGTCGCCAATTGTTGCTGCTGCAACCACTGCCCCAAAATTTTTATGATTTTAGGGCCCCTCATTAGACTTTTTAGCTTTTAAACTTTCTTAGACTACTTTTTCTCTCTGAAGATCCTTTCCATGACTTAGTTTTATTTTTCACAAGTTAGAAAATCCTTTTTGTCAAAAGTTAGAACTCGAGTTTTTCACCCAATGTGTCGGCTAGACTCATCAAGTCTGGCCGACATGTCGGAGAAACTCGTGTTTTCCATCTGATGTTTTGCCTACTTTATTGAGTCTCGGAAACATTTTTTGACTTTGCCGATATGTCGATGAAACTCAGCCTTTGGAGTCGACATTATTGACGGGGTGATCTTCTCCTTACCGACAGATTTGATTGAGTATTTTGCGGGAGATCTCGCTAATTGGCGCCAACGACCTTGGGTAAACTCAGGTAGTTGAGCCAATTTTATTGGGGATAATTTATCTTTCGTATCCGACAACCTCTCATTGGTATCTCTCCATGAGTTTGCTGACGTACCTTTCTGCGGAGTTTTTTGAAAAGTTGTGCTGACAACATCGACAGAGCTCAAGGTTTCACACCAATACGTTCGACGAAACTGCCTGTTTACAACTGATGATACTTTGTGTTTTTGCTGGTGAATTTTTTTGGGAGTCTTTGATGAGTTTCCATGATAGTGTCGAAAGAAATACAATGTTGGAGCCGACACTGTTGTAGATTGTTTTTCTTTAACTATCGATCAAAGTTTTGAGGGTCTCGCCGATAGTCTTATTGTCACAGGAGTTGTCAAGATCCATCTGATAATGTTGAAACCACTTCATGGGTTCAACTGACATGGTCATGGGTGGCTTGGTTTTTATCACCGATTCGGTAAAGTGTTGATGGGGATTTTTTTTTTGGCACTAAACGACTTTTTTCACCAATGGGCCGTAAACCACCCAGCGACCACATTTAATGCTCTCTTCATGATTGTTTCTATATAAGCCATGGGAGGTTTTCACGGATTGTTACTAGTGCCCATTTAGATCTCTCCCAACTTACATATGCCACCTAGAATCCACATATTGCTCGATCCAAGATTTACACCAGATTTCATGCCATCGTTTTCCAGGTAGGCTCTGAACCTCATTGTGATTTCATTTTGTTAAAATCGATTGGTAAAATGGCATTTTGAGGGTTTTAGCATTTACAAGGTTAGGGTTTACCTGTACTATGGCGGTTTAAAGTATTTCCCAACCTTGTAGGGAATAATTTCATTTCTTTTTGGGCTCACTAACCTCTGGAGTTTTTCCATAAGTCGAGTTGCGCCCTTGGAATCCCTAATTTTTATTTGCTTTCGTGGTTGTGGGGTTTTTTCTTACCTGCTCTACACCATCTGTCTTCGCCACTCAGGCCATGGATGTTGGTATGTCAGACGCTTGGTATTTCATTATTGAGGTTTTGGCCAGTCGAGCATTTCATCGTCTGCACCTCCTCTGATTCATATTGATGTGTAGTGATAGCGGGGGTACCACCATTGGATTCACGTGAGGAAAAATGCCATATTTCAGAGTTTGGCTTAGGTTTTTGAAGGTATATTGTTTTATTAGGGATGACAAAGGTTTTTTTCAAGAGGTTTCCTTGGGTTGTTTAGATAGACTAGGGTTCAAGTTGCCCTTGTTTTAAAGTCACTAAGCCACTGTTGGGGTTTTCATTTTTTTTAAGAGAGGAGAAGCCCCGGCGTGTTCATGTTTAAAGCAGTGTGTGTGGGTCAAGCCTATAATAAAACCCCGTTAGGAAATTGTGTAGGTAGCTCTTGGTCCAAAGCATCAGATGATTGATTTTTAGAACCTGAGGTCTAGACCCCATGGCAGCATGTTGGAGCTTGCATTTGAACTAATCCAGCTTTGACCTAATGTAGAACCTTATTATGTTTGAAGTAGCTGGATAACCTTTGCCTTATATCACAGGGCCATTTGAGATGTTCAAATATGAGTTGGTAAATACAGTTTTATTGAATGCAATCTCATGTTTTGTTATCTAGGTTTCATTCATTATCTTGCATCTTAATAATAGTTATTTCTTTTAGTTTATTCTATTAGTGATGAATGTATGCAGTTTGATCAAAGTAACTCTTAAGTCATTTCTTGGTATGTTTGTATTGCAGCCTCAATATTCATACAACACCATGCCAAAGAAAGGAAAAAAGAAGGCTAAGTTTATTGGAGATGACTCAGACATAGATATTTTTCCCATAATGGAAATTATCTACGAAGATATGAGAGTCGTTACAGGAGTTGAACCAAAATTTAAATGGGGACAGATTTATCAAATGATGAAAGACCATACCATTCCATATGTAGGCTTAGAATACATATCATTGTATGTGAACATAAGAAAATCCGCTATCACAAAAGTAGCTACATGCCCTGAGCTTTTCCCTTGTGTCGAGGTGATCAGATGGATTCTACCTCAGGAGGATGTAGCTACTATGATCATGTCAAACACAGAAAACCAACCTTTTTCTTCCTTCAATCCCATCTACATAACCAAATCTTGCAAGATACCAACACCCCAGATGCATATGACAAATGAATGGGTGAAGAATCTAAATTTATATGTCTTTGACTATATTGAGCGATTGATGATATCTGGGAAGCAGTTTCGCCAGAAAGCCTTAGGAGAGTACAAGACTGCCAATTTGCACACCCCATACCGAATCATAGCCCTAATGCTAAATTGGATCTTCGACCGGGAAAATGGGAGGTTCTATAAGATGATTTGGATCCCGTTGATATATTATGTAGCCATGCAGGGCACTATCTTAAACTGGGGAGACATCATGGCAGATAACCTGTCATCATGCATAACTGCAACATTAGGAGGTCTGATGCAAAGGAAATCTAAATTCTACATGAGCTCTTTTTTTATTGACTATATCTTATGCATGCATCCATTCCCAAAGTTAAATTGTAGTTGGGATCCCACTAGGACTGCTGTATATGTTGCATATCAAATCCTGTGGGCGCCTAAGTATTTCAGTTTTTAGAAGACCATCTGTGAAGATTTTTTGTTGCCGTTATATGAATTAATTTTTCTTAAAGATTGCAATTGCATGTCCGAAGGAGCAATGGAGACTGTAAGTGAATATGGAGATTACCTTTTCTCCAAGGAAGGTTTGTATTTGAGGATGTGTGGAGGATCCCGGGCACGTTCGCTACTACCAAGATACACCACTGATTATGTCATCCATAAAGAAGTGGTAATACAGTTGTACATAGACGGGTTTAGGAAATTATTGTTTGATATGAAGAAAGTCATCAACCCACTGCTACCATTTTGAATTGGTAGTTATAAATTTACTAAGGTGAAGAGTGTCCCTGACTTTGTAAGAGAGCTAGAAAATTTCCATTTCAGGGAGAAACGTTTCCGCAGAAATGACTCTTGGGACAAGGTTTCAAAATACTGTGCATATGTAGGGGTACATTTCGAATACTCCCATCACTTTGACAAGGATGAGGAGACATACCGAAATCCATGTAACATGACCGTTTTGAACAAATGGTTCAGGAAGAAAATCACAACTTCGGGAGGCAAATGCAACAATAGTAGCACTGCTGAATAACAAAAACAGAAAGAAGAAGCTACCAAGAAGAAGGAAGAGGAGGCCCGAAGGTTAGTTGAAGAAGTAGAGAAATTATTAGTTGAGGAGGCCCAAATGCAAAAGGAAGAAGAAGAACAAAGGAAAAAGGAAGAAGAAGAACAAAGGAAAAAGGAAGAAGAAGAAAGGATGCAAAAGAAATCAACTGATAGAGAAAGAGAGGAGGAAGAGAAATCAAGAGGAAACATGAGGCCACTCTATCAGAGTTCAAAAGACTCCAAAATGCCTACCAAGTCTTAGAATCAGGAAAGGAGGCCTTAGTGCTTTCAAATACCATCACTGAGTGAGAAAAGAAAGACATTGAAAAAAAGATTTCAGAGCTAGAGGTGCAAAAGGTTGCAACTGATAGACAAGCAGAAGAGATAAATGCCCGAGCAGTAGAGCTAGAGGCACGAAATAGTTCATTGGAAATTCAACTCAAGGCAGCCAATGAACGACATGTTGATATTACTCCTTTATGAGAGCAAGCCCTCCTAATTAGGAGGAAAAAAATATATCAGGTCCAACTAAAGCTTGCAAAATAAGTTTATAATATTAAATGGGTAGAATCAATATTGCAAGAAATTTCAACAATCTCAACTGATTTCAGAACAAGGACCCTAAGAGCTGCATAAATTATTTAAGGTCAACTAACTTGGATAGAAACTAATGCAGCATTTCCAGAGCATTTACCACAGAATACTATTGAGAACTTGAAGATAGAATTCGAACTCCCTGATTTCAGCGGTAAGGCTGCTGCAAGATTGACCGTTGGGTTTGGGAAAATTTTGGAGAGGTGTATGGATTCTTATAAAAAATTCTCACAACACATAATAGATGTCGAACCTCTACAACAAAAAGAATCCAATATTTTCCTATCCAAGAGGGACATTTGAAATACCTCCAAGACAGACTGCAGGAGGACGAGCTTAGCATACCACAAATTAAATGAATCACTGAGAAAGTGGTAAAGAGCTGGGTTGCACAAGCCGCTGTCAACAATTTCCTTCTAGAATACCAGCTCAAGGTAAATCCACCCAAAGCAACGGAAATAAAGTCACAACTAGCCATATATGAAGTGACAGTTAGATTGTTGTAGCCTACTAATTTCAAGACCATAACTGTAGAAGCTGTTGCATGGAAAGAATTCATTGGAGGATTAGCTGGGCCCTCCTAAGTTTTGTCTTGTTTACATGTGGCACTTTTGTAAATTATCTTATTTTATTTCTATTTCCTAGTGTAAGTCACTAGAGGATGGATTTTGTAAATTGAAGAGTTAAGGAAACCCAAAGGACAGGGGTAGCCCAAAACTCATTTGTAAAATGTATAAATAGGGGTAGAATAGAGATTAGAAAGGACTTTCACTAGCGCATAGATGCTGAAGTTATTTGTATGAGAACTATTTCTTTTATGAATAAAGAGAACCAAATTTTGCTGGAGGAAGGACTGTACAAGTTTCCAAATGGATTGTGTGGATTGCTGAATACTGAAATATTTATGTTTTAGCCTTCTATACAACAGTGAGATTGTTCTAACTTGTTGAATTACTTATGTAGTTTATGAATGATTTTACTTTCTGTTAAAATTATTGTGCATGTGAATGAGTAATGAATGTGTTAATAAAACAAAGCTATCTTTGTTTATATTTTCTGATGTAATTATGTATGTAGAATTTGAACAGCTACCTGTAGGATTCCACTAGAAGCATTACAGTACATTACTCAATTAATTATAATCTCTGCTCCGCTGGGCTATAGGTTAGATAGAGTAGATTAGAATATGGTATATTTTCTTAACTTAGAAGTGATTGAGGGGCAAGAGTGATAACATGACAGGTAAGAACCTACACATCACGAGTTGAGTCTCTTGCTCACTGATCACTTGCATTTAGTTTAGGCGCTTGCATTTCATCTTAAAACTTAAAATTACATAAACGGTGGACCAAGACCCAATCGATAAATAGACTTAAAACATTCTTTTAATTCTATGGTAGCCGAGCCGATAACTGGACGGATTCCCCATTCCAAACAGTAAACGATCTAATTGGGAACGATTATTGGGGAGAATCCCTATTGTCGGTACCTGGGATTTTCTAGGAATCAATAGGTTTATACCTGATTCACTAAAGGTTGGTCCAATATTTCTCTATCCCTTCTCCTACTCCTCTTCTCCAAGAGACCTGCAAAACAAGTTATACCTTCCTCAAACCAAATAGACTATATGAAAGGAGATTATGTTCAGTAAAACATGAACATTTAATATGATAGACATCATCATATAATCATAATATAGATTCAAACATACATTGAACAATGATTTGGGAAGAAGAAGAACATCACATATTTATTAAACAAGTGGAAGAAGTACATAGTTCACCTTCTCCTCTTGCCAGGCACCTCTCGAAACCTTGATATGGTTCTTTTGTTTCTATTCTCCATGGAACTAAGCCTCCAAGCTTTGAAACACAAGGAGATAACATATAGGGAAAAGTTAGGGGGGATGAGAGTCCAAATTCCACCAGCATAATAATGCAAAGGTCAAGTCCCCTCCATAGACCTCTCTCCCTCTCTTATATACTTTCTTGAAGAGTAGGGGTCGAATAGGGATAAGTTACAACTTCTCAATCATTTCCAAAACCACCCAAAATGACCCTAATTTGAGAATTAATAATATTTTATATTTTTTTCCATTACAGGTTAAATCGCGGGTCTAGTGAAGCAGTGTCGCGAATGAAAATGTATAACTACGGGTTCCCTTCAGCAAAGTCACGGATAGGTCAAATAAATATCATTTGTGGGGTACTTTCAATCATTTTCAGGATTTGGTGTAGTCTAGAAAGTTTTTCCTTACTATGATACCTTTCAAACAGTCAAAATAAGAGGTCAAACGGAGTTACAAAATTTTAGATATGGCTCCTCCAATCTCGGTGTTTTTTCAGTCACTTTAATGAAATGTCGTCATGGAAGTGTCGACATGCGACGGAATCATGGGAAATTGGTCACATGTAGAGATGTGTAATTTTAGGCTATAAGAGATTCCCTTTAATGTATGAGGTTAGAGGGGAAGAATATAGCCAAAATACATTATAAAAATAAAAGTTGAGTCATGGAGAGACTAGAGAATCCAAGATTGAAAGGCTCAAATAGAGGTATCTGAAAGAGAGATAAATGTTAGACAAAACAGATCTCTGGGACATATAGGTGTAAATTTGAGCATATAGATCTGTAGACAAGAAAGAAAACTCACAAAGAAGATCTCACAATTCACTCAGCAATTGAAGAATGAAACAGTGCAAAAGGCTTGCAGCTGTGAATGCTTTCATTAATAAAAAAGTAATTCAGATAATAATTACAATAATGTAAAATGGCTTTAATAGCCACAAGCAATTCGAATCCACACGAGGAAGTTCGAATTGATGACTCTACTTGACTGTAGGTAACCAAAACTTGTCTAAATCATAATTGGAGGACCCAGTAGTTAACTGTACTTGTCTAAATCACAATTGGAGGACCCAGTAGTTAACTGTCCTTGTCTAAATCATCACTGGAGTTCTAAAACACAACCAAGTGTTACATTTAATATTAAATAATGATTAAATGACTGTGGTAGGTGATAAAAGCGCCCCACATGTGTGCAATCAATTAAACCATTATTTAACTGAATGTAGAGGGCCAGAACTGAATGTAACTGACTCCTAACTTGGCTTGACTAGTCATTAATGGAAGTGAACTGACCTTGGT
>LPNX010298884.1:336833-349083 GCA_001517045.1 Pseudotsuga menziesii
ACTCTGGGGCCTGGCATGTAGGCTTCTCCTTTTTCTCCAAAACTGATGATGGGAGGAAGGAGGAATGTAACCTTTGTCTCTTGCTGAATGAAGAGGTGTATGATCATATCCATTCTTCTGAATGTAGGAAGACTAAGCCCTTGCCATATTGCATCTTACAGGAAGTATATTGCATCTCTCTGAGGGAGGCAAAACAGTATGGCATAGCGCAAGAGTTTTTCCTTTCTGAGTGTCAGGTGAGTTTCCAGTGATCTTCCTAGCTTCCAGTTTGGAAGTAGGGACTGAATCTAGATCTGAGTCACCCTGAATCTTAATGTCATAAAATGATATAGATGGATCTGCAATACTAGTAGAAGATGTAAAAGAAGTAGATGCAATGTTTTTACCTTTCCTTGCAGGTGGCTGCTGAGAGTGCACTGGTTCTGAAGGAGGCATGAAATGTGAGAACTCATATGCTTTGGAAGCATGATTCGCAAGACCTTTTGCTGTGATGCTTCCAGTAGAGATATCTATGATCTCCACTGAGTCAGGACCAAATATCACTCGCTTTGGAGATCCAGTATGGGTCATCTGATAGACAGATAACAGGTTTGAAGTCAGGGAGGGAAAAAACAACACATCTTTGAACCTTCCATGTTCAAGTTGGATAGAGCCCTTCCCTTTGGTTTGGATTTTACTGTTATTGCCCATCTGAATACTAGGATCATCAAAGGACTGAAAAGAAGAGAATGATTCTATGGATGCAGCCATATGGTTGGAAGCTCCAGAATCAATGAGGAAGGTAGGTGTTGATGTGCAGCAAGCTTTCAGTGCATGTCCTTTCCTTGGGTATTCTTCTTCTTCTTCTTCTTCAGAGTCTTCCTTCCTTGTGCTAGCAGGTACAGAAATGTTGTGCCTTTTCAAAAGAAGAGCCATTTCATGAAATTGTCTTCTCATACAGGAGCTTTCTGAATGGAAGCCCCTTCCATAGTAGGAGCAAAGAACCTTTCCTTTTCCATTCTTCTTGCTTCTCTTCGAACCTGAAGGTTCTTTTGACTGTTTAGACTCATCTATTTGTTTGCTTCCCTTTGTCATTCGCTACCTTATCTCCTCTTGCAACAAGAGCTAGATTTTTGGGAGATCGAATGATCCCCATTTGGATCAATTTATCATTCTCAGAAATAAGAGATTGAATGAAAGCATCAAGAGTGGGCATCTTCCAATTTGGAGTAGTGAGCCTTACTGTTTGGAAGGTGGATACAAAGACTGAGTAGTCTGAATTGAGCTTTGTGAGAATAGCAAGGATGAGCTGATATTCATCCTTCTTTACTTTGCATTGCTTCAACTGATATATCAAGTTTTTGAACTTTGAGAAGAATTCATTTAGAGATTCGAAATCTGATGGATTGAGAGTAATCAGATCATTTTCTAGCTGATGGATCCTCATCTCATCATGCTTATCAAACAAGGAAGCAAGGTTGTCCCAAATCTCCTTGGGAGTGTCCAAGTCTTGGATGTGAAATCGAAGATCTACAGAGACTGAGAAGAGCATGAGTCCAATGGCTTCTTCAAGCCTATTCATGTACTTAGCTTTGTCTTTATCTGATTCTGACTCTTCCTCTGTTTCTTCAATGAGTCTGAAGAGATGCTTGGTGCGGAGCAATATTTTGATGTCATCCTTCCACTGGTGATAGTTGAAGGGAGTGAGGCGCTCCATTGGATGAGCCATTTTGAATGTAATAAGAAATACTGAGCTGCTGTAGCGAATGCAATGAGAAGTAGAGGCTGCTTGTAGCGAATGCTGTAGAAAAGCTGATAATCTGTCACACAATCAAACAAACAAAATGATCCGGTTGGAGATCTGAGGAGGAGAGGAGTCTTGTCCACCGAGGCTCTGATACAATGTAAATTTGAGCATATAGATCTGTAGACAAGAAACAAAACTCACAAATAATATCTTACAATTCACTCAGCAATTGAAGAATGAAACAGTGCAAAAGGCTTGCAGCTGTGAATGCTTTCATTAATAAAAAAGTAATTCAGATAATAATTACAATAATGTAAAATGGCTTTAATAGCCACAAGCAATTCGAATCCACATGAGGAAGTTCGAATTGATGACTCTACTTGACTGTAGGTAACCAAGACTTGTCTAAATCATAATTGGAGGACCCAGTAGTTAACTGTACTTGTCTAAATCACAATTGGAGGACCCAGTAGTTAACTGTCCTTGTCTAAATCATCACTAGAGTTCTAAAACACAACCAAGTGTTACATTTAATATTAAATAATGGTTAACTGACTGTGGTAGGTGAGAAAAGCACCCCACATGTGTGCAATCAATTAAACCATTATTTAACTGAATGTAGAGGGCCAGAACTGAATGTAACTGACTCCTAACTTGGCTTGACTAGTCATTAATTGAAGTGAACTGACCTTGGTTGGTTTCGGCACTCCCAGTTGCTTCCTAAATTATAGGGATTGATCTAGGAGACTCCTAAACTTATGCAATCAAGTGCAATAAGTGGCAGTGAGCCTCAATTAGTGTTCCCCATACTTAGGTAACTGAAACATGTGCCCCAATTAGGTCCAGTTTAACCAATGGTGCTAATGACTATAAATAGACTGGATGGACTCCCGATTTAGACATATGACCAAATTTGGACAAGGGAGGATTAATAATCCTAACAATAGGTCCATATACAAATCATCACCATAAAGATACATCTGGATCCAACATGTGTATAACTGATGTAACTATCATGGTCACACAATATGCAAAAAGGCGTCATATAAAATCTAAAGGAGTCATGGCCACAAGTGAACAAGGTAGATCCATGCTCAATAATCGATCATAGCCACAAGAATACAAGGTGGATCTATGTCTCAATAAATTTCATATGAAGTGTGATAAGGTCTTCCTCAACTCGAGCAATAGAAAAAGATAACAATGCTACTGTTGGCCCAAGGTCTTCAATCCAAACCGCCTAAAGGCACGAATCCTAACCATGTGAATAAAGGAGTTGAATTCGAACATGGAGGAAACCATTTGATTACTGATCATTGATGAGAACCATATGTTGTTGCAATTTTTGTGATGTAGCAAAGCAACATGCATGGTGTTCTGTGCACAGGTATCATGGGGCCTGTCATGTAGACTTCTCCATCTTCTCCCAAAATGATGATGGAAGGAAGCCTCTTTCTGGATGAAGAGGTGTATGATCCACTCTATTATTCTGAATTCAATGTAACTGATCATACCTTTCCATGTAGCATCTCACAGGGATTTTGTTACATCTCTATGAAGGAGGTGAGATTGTATGACATAGTGCAAGGGTCTTTGTCTTCTGTGTGTCAGATGGATTTACAGTCATCTTCCTACCTTCCTACTTGGGAGTAGGGACTGGATCTGGATCTGAATCACCCTGAATCTCAATCTCATAAACTGATACAACTAGATCTACAATACTAGTGGAAACTACAAAGGAAGTGGATGGAATGTTTTTACCTTCCCTTGCAAGTGGTTGCTAAGAGTGCATTGGTTCTGAAAATGGCATGAAGTGTGAGAACTCATATGCCTTGGAGGCATTATTTGTAGCACCCTTTTCTATGATGTTCCCAGTAGAGATATATGTGATCTCCACTGAGTCAGGACCAAATATCACTCTCTTTGGAGAGCCAGTATGAGTCATGTGGTATAGAGATAACATATTTGCAGCTAAGGAGGGAACATAAAGCACATCTTTGAAATTTCCATGTTAAATCTTGATAAAACCATTCCCTTTGGCTTGAATTTGAATTTTATTTCCCATCTAAATACTAGGACCATCAAAATACTACAAGGAAGAGAATGATTCTCTGGATGCAACCATATGATTGGAATCTCCAGAATCAATGAGGAAGGCATGTGTTGCTGCGCAGCTAGCCTTCACTGCATGGAATGTCTCTTCATGTTCTTCAGTTTCTTCTCTATGGTCAGCCTTCCTTGCGCTAGCAGCTACAGTAATGTTATGTTTCTTCAGAAGAAGAGCTATCTCATTAATTTTTCTTCTCATACAGGAGCTTTCTGGATGAAAGCCCCTTCCACAGTAAGAACAAAGTGTCTTTCCTTTGCCATTCTTCTTGCTTCTCTTCGAACCTGAAGGCTCATTTGATTCCTCTTTCTCCACAGGAGACTCATTCTTTTGATTCCCTTTATCATTCGCTACCTTAGGTCCTCTAGCAACTAGTGCATGATCTTTGGACGATTGAATGATCCCCATTTGGATAAACTTGTCATGCTCTTGGGTGAGAGGATCTATGAAGGAGTTAAGAGTAGGCATCCTCCAATTTGGAGTCATGAGCTTCACTTAATGAAATGTTGTTACAAAGAATGCGTAGTCTGCACCAATTTTTGAGACAATGGCAAGGATGAGTTTATCATCCTCCTTCTCAACCTTGCACAACTTCAACTGGAACACTAGATGCTTGAATTTGGTGAAGAAGTCATTTAGTGTTTCGAAATTGGTTGGATGAAGAGAAATCATCTCATTCTCTAGCTGATAGATCCTTAGATCATCCTGCTTGTGAAATAAGGAAGAAATCTTATCCCACACCTGATTGGGAGTCTTCAATCCATTGATGTGGAAGAGAATATCTTGAGAGATTGAGAGGCATAAACATCCATATGCTTCATCAAGCCTATTCCAGTACTTTTCTTTGTCAACATAATGAATTGGCTCTGCCTTTGTCTCCATTTTGAGTCTGAAGAGTCTTTTGGAGCGTAGTTTCATCTCCATGTCCTCCTTCCATTGGTGGTATTTGAAAGGAGTGAGAAGCTCCATTGGAGGAGCCATTTAGAATGCAAAGAAGAGGACTGAGCTGTTGTAGTGAATGCAGTGAAGGAGACTAAATTGCTTGTAGCAAATGCAGTTAAGGAGACTGATAAACTGGTAAATCACACAAGCAAACAGAAAAAGTAAAGTTTGCACTTTTAGAATTTCCTTCACACCCAACTTAGTTGATCAATAAAGCTTGATCAACAATTCCTTTGCTTGGGATATTGAGTGGTAAATTCTCCGCTTTTAGTGTAGTACTGGAAGGAGCGATTTTGCTCATTTTTTTTAATCCTAGTATGAATCTATAGTAGGAGAAGTGCCTTGTCCTACCGAGGCACTAATACAATATTAAATTGATAACATAGATCTATGGACCAACACACAACTCACAAGATAAATCATACAATTTTACTCGACAATTAAAGAATGAAACAATGCAAAAATGACTTGCAACTGTGAATGCTTTCATTAATCAAAAGTAATTATATCATTAATTACAATGAAGTTCAATAGCTAAATAGCCTCATGCAATTCCAATCCATGTGAGGAAATTCTATTTGGTTGGACCCTACTTGACTGAATGGTTAACTGACCTTGTCTAAATCATTATCGGAGTTCAAAATCCAAACTCAAGTGTCTAATTCAATGTTTACTAGTCTAATTGACTGAGGTAGGTGAGTAAATGCGCCTCACCTGCATGCAACCATGCAATCCTAGTGCTAACTGAGTAGAACTGAATGTATGGGACTAGATCTGAATGTAACTGACTCCTAACTGAGCTTGACTAGTCACCAGCTGAACTCAACTAGAGGTTGATATCGGAACTCCCAGTGGCCCCTAATTTGTAGGGATTGATCTAGGAGGATCCCAAACTGATGTATACAAGTGCAATCAGTGTCAGTTGGCCTCAATTAGTGTTCCCCATACTTAAGTAACTAGTCCATGTGCTCTAGTTAGGCCAAGTGGACCCAATGGTGCTAGTGACTAAAAATAGACTAAAAGGACTCCCGATTTAGACATAAATGACCAAATTGGACAAGGGAGGATTATAATCCTAACACATTGTTGACAAGCTCGAAGAAGATAAAAAATAATGCTTGATAAAGCACTGATTTGTGGATTTTACAAGCCCAAATCAGTGGATGCTCGATGATGTTTTCGTAGTTTTGAGAGTCTGAAAACTCCAAAGAAGACTCTAGTGGGGTGATTTTTCGTAAAGTTGTCACCTAAGTCTGAAAAAGTGTAAAAAAATCCAAAGGAGAACTCTCTTAGCTCAGGTGAACTAAGGTATGCATTTTTCGTTGTTAGTCGACAAGGTTTGAAAAAGGGGTAAACTATCACTAGACCGACGCTCCTTCAAAAGCAAGCAGGAACACTTTAGTTTTAACGAGTGTGAAGGAAAGAAGATCACTTAGAAAGTTCCATTTATTTACGAGAATGGTATAGCCAACAATAAACTCGATGCTTTTGTACTAAGGTTTAGCGAGCATGACAAATGACATTAAGAATGCTCGAAATCTTTTTCATGTTTAAGGTCCAGAGCACGAAAAAGAGACCACTAAGCTTGAAAAGGTTCATTTTCTGTAAGTTTAGTCCTCCATGTCTGAAAAAGAGATAAACCGATGCCTTAAGATACTCTTCTAGATTCCAAAGAAAATTTAGCTTTTCTTTTTCCTAAGTAATCCACATGGCTAGAAAAAAGGGGTAAACTTATACCGATGTGGATGTTCCTTCACATCCTTTAACGAGTTTGAAGGGACAAGCGAACTCGGCGATATAGTCACATTTGAGGAGCCAGTCTAGGGCTTTAAGATGAATCCATATCTTTCCAGTGAAGTTTTAATGAGTCTGAAAAATTCAATGCGTGGCCTCCTTACTGTTTTTAACGAGCTTGAAGGAGAGCAGAAAGAATGCTCTAAATGCGAGGAAACGAGTGTGGGAGGCTGGAGAAACTAGTTCCAAGTAGGAGGAAAAAACCTAATTGTAATTCAAGGAACATGAGCAAGATGAAGACACTCAGGGAATGTCTCCTCAAGGTAAAGGGTGTTAAGTTGCAAAGGAAAAATGGTACAAAGCTGAGAGATGGTGAGAGTAGAGATGAAGGCTTATACAATGAGCTAAAAATGTGGAAGCCGATATCATGCTCATATGCATGATTAGGGTACATGTAAATGTATTTACATATTGAGAAATAAGGTGAGGCCAGTAAACAGTTGTGAATCCAACTATAAATCTTGTCACTAAGAAACAACAACATCATGATCATATTCAGAAGAAAAGATCTGATGCAGGTCACTTTTGCATAAGCACATCCAACTTTGCTTTCTTCTATAGAAAGGGAAGTCAAGGAAGAATCGACCAAAGAATATTATATAGTGCCAAGGATCAAGGGTTTATAATCAATAAGATCAACCTCCGAAGAAAAAAAATAAACTAGGGAGATAGAGTCTGCAGGAACAAACTCAGTATCACAGGAGTTGAAAAATATATAAGAAAAATCAAACTCATTAGGATCAATGAATTGTTGTTTGAAGAGAGAGTCCAAAGACTCAACAAAACCAACATAAGAATACCGATCAATAGATAGATCAGGATTATTAAGCAAGTTAGGGTTAGACTTAGTCATAACTGAACGAACATCCATACAAAGGCCAGACTGTATCAAATACTCTAGGAAAACTTTATCAGAAGAAAATAGACCATCCCAGATAGGACATATGTCTGAAATTTCAAATGGATCAATAGAGTGGAGAGCCGACTCCACGGTCTGTATAATATGGATCACCTGTTCAACTGCTGGGACTGGGTCTCGAGGAGGTACACATAAACACAGAGTCTTCTTCTCAATAGTAATTGAACATGAGGGATATGAGGCCACATAGGTCACCTCTTATATTTTCCTTACTCTGATACCTTTCAAACGGTCTAGAGAAGAGGTCAAACATATTTACAGTAGTCTATATATGGCTCCTCCAATCTAGGTGTTTTTTTAGTGACTTTCAGTGACTTTAGTGAAATGTCGTCATGGAAGTGTTCACATGCGACAAAATTATGGGAAAGTGGTCACATGTAGAGATGTTCCATTTTAGGATATAACACCCCTCATTGAATGTACGGTTTCAAATCCACTCTCCACACATTGGTCCAAATTGGTCTCTGAAATACTAAGAAATATCATCCATATCCTTGTTATATGGCAGGATGATCCACTATCCAATATCCATGCCCTAGCATCCTAATATCTCGTACTATCACTGCTCAAAACGATGGATACCGAAGATAACTCTTTCTAAAACTTCTCAACAAACTTATCAACCTCAATAGATGCTACTGCTACCTATGTTTCTTTCTTCTCATTCTTGTATGGACATTTTCCTATGTAGTGGCCCATCTTGTAGCATGCAAATCATCTCACTTTTCTCATGTCCTTATGTGAAGTAGTGCCACTACTTGATCTATTATTCTTCTTTCCATTTGCTAAGAGGACATCATTTTCCTCATCCTTATCATCATTTCTCTGACTATTTTGGAGATATTGCTATCACGTCTCCTCCTGGATGAAGTCATCCCAAAGTGTCTCCCAATCAAGAAGATGTTCCCTGACAACAATACATTGAACAAATGTATTTCATGGTTGTGACAAACCATTCAAGGAATCCCTCACATGTTCTACATCTTTTACCTTCTCTCCAATAGCTCTGAATTCATCTTTCACCCATGAGAATCTTGTAAGTTATGACATGACATTATCCACCTTGCTCATCTGTGTATTACTAAGGTTCTTTCTCAAAACATTCTTCTAATTTTGTTTATTACTCTGACACAACTTAATCAAGGCTTCCCACACCCCATATGAATTCTTTCACTTGTAACATGAGGTATGATGTGGTCTTTAATGGCATCAAGAATAACCATCTTAGCTTTCACATTCTTCTTATTGTACTTAGACAATGAATTAGGATCCGTGGGAATCAAAAATACCTTTTCAGCAAAGTCCCACAACTCACATTCTTCCAACAGTAATATCATCCTCTCCTTCCACAAATTGAAGTTCTCTACCCCCTCCAATCTATCCTCATACCTCAACCCTATAGAATCCATATCTACCCAACTAGCCAACCCTTCCTTCTTCCAAGCAATAACCCATTCAACCCTTGCAATACTATTGTGCTAAATTCTGTCCACTAAACTTCAAAACGTTCACTCTAATACCATGTAAACGTTTCTCCAACACTTAGTTTTCTCTTGTAGAAGTTTTGTCAAAGACTTAGTCACATCTATATTTCATACTCCAATAATACTGACCATTAATGAAAATATACCCACATTCATTCAAATGTAACTATGAGTAGAAATACAAGTAACTAAGCAATTTGTGGTGAAAATAATGAACAATGAACACCATTTAACATACACATTTAACACCTTGATTTTTGGGCCAAGCCCTTGGAAAAATCCCAAAGGGAAAACGAGTCAAACGAGAGATGTATTATAAGTTCATGAAGAAATAAATGCATTTATAGTAATACATTTTTAGCCTATTAAATCACTGTACTTTTCTCAAGTAGAAAAACCAAACTTCTTGAAATATGTTCCCACAAAACTACCTTGTTTTATGTGCATAAATAGATAGTTTAAAAGTACAAGATGTAGACTCAATGGCTATAATAGTAGCCTTAAAATTTGAGCCTGATCTCTATCCTTGTAGGTACAAACAATACGGACTTCTCAAAACAAACTATGTCTTGAAATATATTTCAAAGTACACGTCAAGATTAGTGTTGAAAACTTCGATTTATGTACCAAAGAATAGTTGTACAGTCTACTCATGATTGTTTTATAGATTGCATGTTTTCAATGTTGTACTATCACATTTAATGCTGGAAATTTATCTTGGGATTTGTGCCTTCAAACCTTCTTGGTATTTGTCCCCTCTTCTCAAAATATCTCATTTAACGTTTCTCTCTCTGAATGCTCTTTTTATAAACTCATTAATGAATAACTATCCTAACCATAAATCTCAATGGCCAAGATTAAATCTTTCCTTCACAAGATCAATGAATTTGATTTAATCTCAAGTTGAGATCACTTGAATCACTTAAGTCTCCAAACTTTATAAAAATCACTTTTATTCATTAAAAAATAAAAGTACCCGATTTACTTTATAAAATCACTTTAAAAAGTCAAGTCACTAGAGAGAGAAGTTGCTCGGTTAGTTCTACATTCTAGGAACCAACACATTAGAAGTACCCCCAAGCTACCAAAATCTAACATTCATGAGATTAATTCAAATTATTTCTTAATTTTCCCCATTTGAATATCCAACACATGTTTGAAATAATGAAATATGTGAGTGTCTTTTGAAATAATCAAGAATATAGTTTCCTTTGCTTGAGATGAATAGGGGCATGCAATTTATGTGTGTTTTACATGTCTCTCAGAAGTCTTCATCATGTATCCTTTGACTCCATTTCCTCTTCCATTTAACTTCTCTTGTTTCAATGTCACTTGATCCCTCTTAGCACCAACACCTAGGAAACATCACATCATGGTACATAAGTTAAGAACATATACCAAATTGAAATCACACTCTATCAATATTCATTCTACCTAAGGAATTCCTTGGAATAATAATAATTTTTTAAATTTTAATTCCCCGATTCCAATGACCTTTGTTGGTTTACTTTTTCCTACCAAGTTTTTGGATCATTCCACAACTTTGATTGGTCCTTTTTCCCATTGACAATGTACCCCTCTGTTTATTCTCAATTCAAGAAAATTTAATAGGTTATAGGAGAAAAATCATAATAGTAAAGTTGTACCTCCCTCTGATACCTTTCTTATGATATAAAGAACTTCAAAACATAGTTCAGATTCAAACATTATGAGCAAAATGGTGAGGTCACTTGTTGTAGTTTTGGGCAGTTAGAGTCCTAAACCTAGGACATGTCGGTGAGTTAGTGACCTAAATATTTGACATGTCGGCCATTTAGTGACCTAAATATCAAACATGTTGGCCCTTTGTTATCAGGAATATTGCACCTTCTGCGGACATAAGCTGTTCCTCTGGTCTGAATGGTTCAGATCCAGAACAAATGAGTGAACGACAAAGGATGAAGACCTTCCCTGAATGCTGTAGACACCTGGAATATTGCTTCGATTATGAACCTGTGTACCTGCAAACATATCAACCATACAAGCACATCAAAGCTACCAGAAAATCATCTACATATCCATGCTAGTGACTAAGGAATATAACAACATATACATGTGAAATCAAAACAACAATAATGTGGGATAGAAACCAACTTTGCATTAATAATGTATGGAGAAGCTTACAACCGTTTCCTTAGTGTTGACAAGCTCCTCCACGAGACAAACACTTCATCCCCATAAGCTCCAACTTTGCTCTCTATGCTCTCCAATGATTTGGACTGAGTAGTCAATTCAACAGCATAATAATACCTCTATAGTCCCCCCACCTTTCAACTATGGATACGAGCTTGTATTTATAAGGCTCAATGGATAGGAATAGTTGAGAGAATTGTAGGTGAGGTGGCTCCAAGATCCTACCAAGGGGGATCTCGAGCTCAAAATAACCCATACTGATAGGGATAAGGGAGGACACGAAGCTCATGATCTAGAAGCCTCGAGAAAATTCTCTTTTTCCCATTTTACCAAAGGTACCACTTTTATTCCTTTATGACAGAGCGGTTTAGATGAGAACCACTTTAAGAACAAAGACTATAGGTGGAGCTGAGCAAGGTACCGGTCATCAGCCATAGGGTAAGCGCGGTGCTAGGTTTTTTCAAGTAGAATTGACAAACAGAGCAAGTTTCCACTCCAAGTGTTGGGATTAAGGGAAAACATGGAAGTTAAGGATCTTATCACATGATGGTGATAGGATTTAGGTATAACAAAATGCCCCCCAAAGCATGAGGCTTAGAGGGATACGATAAGCAAGAGCTTTGATAGAACAAGTTGTCACTTTGAGGTGAAAATGTCAGCTTGGTCGGAGAATGTTGTCCAGTAGGCATATGTAGTACATCAATACTTTTGACTCATAGACAAATGTAACCAACTCATGGCTGCAGACCAATACAAGGCAGATCCATGAGAGGAATAAACAAGCATGGCTACTAGAATACAACGTAGATCCATGTGTGATCCATGTGATAGAGGAATCAAACTTGGACATAGCTACCAGGCATACAACGTAGATCTATGTCATATGGACACAAATTTGAGCATAGCCATGACCATACAAATGTGGATCCATGCTAGACATACAAAAATCCATCGTAACCTAGGGAGAGCAATGAGTGCTAAACAAATACCCAGGGTCTTCATCTCGTCTTCCACAAAGTACGATTCTATCCATGTGATTACAATGTTCTGAAGTCAAACATGGTAGAAACCACTTGATTACCGGCCAATGATGTGAACCGTTAACA
>LPNX010298884.1:362218-419933 GCA_001517045.1 Pseudotsuga menziesii
ATAGATTCGTCGCTGGATTCCATCAAACAGTGCAGAAAGCATGAGAACAAGCCTGGCATGATAGACACATTAAGAATAAGACTTTCCAGATCGGAGACCTAGTGCTCCTGTATGACAGCAAATTCCTGAAGTTTCCAGGGAAGTTCAAAACACATTGGCTGGGGCCATATCAGATACAGCAAGTCACAGAAGGAGGTGCTGTTCAACTCAGTCAGTTGAACGGGGAGCTTCTTCCCACATGGATTAATGGCAGTAGGCTTAAGCTCTACAGTGACAACCTCCCCACCTCTCCGTCCTAGCATGAACAGTTTATAGAGGTGTAGATGCCCAGTGTAGTTGAAAGGAGGCATCGCACCGGGAACTAGTCTACACCGGCAGACAGCCTAGTCAGGAGGAATCGCACCAGTGCGATTCAAAAAAAAATAAAAAATAAAAAAAATAAAAATAAAATAAAAATGTTGACATCGTTTGGTTGCGCAGGTGACAAGGAGATTACATCGCAGCAATGCAACGTTTCACCGTGCCACGTGTCCAGCTTGGAAAATAACAGTGGACCGTCAAGTCACGGTCTGACAGGCAGTTAATGAGGAAATGACCAGTATCCCTTACCGTAGATTTGGCGGCAGGCCTCATTAAGTTTCTAGATTTAGCAAAATCCTTGACAAGACCAGCACCTAAACACGCACAATTCGAGCAGCACGTGAGCAGATTTCCGCATTGATTGAGGATCAGAATGGCGGGCATGGTCTCATCCAGGCAATAATTAAGTCCGACGGGTTTTACCGGGATGACCGCTCCATCCGGGAGCGTTGACTCGTCATAAATATAGGAACTACCCAGGTACAAGAGTCACATTTGCAAACATCCGAGAGCCATATAGAGCAGTCCTGAGTATCCCCTGTGCAGTATTAGCCAATCCAGTTACAGAGTACAGTGACTCCCAGAGCTAGAAGCCATTGCACGCCCAGTAGATTCAGCCAAGTGGGTTCTGCCCGAGGACGAACCCTTAGAAGCAAATTCGGACAGAACGTACTGGCTGTGTGGTTGCCATGACGACGCCACCCAAGGTTGTGAAATTAGAAGCACTGAAAATCATAAAGCTCCCCTGGAGGAAGAGCCCAGTACGGGATGCTGAGGGTGTCATCAAAAGCTCTGCCCAAGAGAAGAAGAAAGATGAGCCGACCACTGAAGATAAGAAAGCGGAGCGGAAGAATGGTGAGAAGAAATCTCCCGTCGAAAAAAAAGTAAAAATCAGAAAAAGAAAGCCACGGGAGAAAATCGCTGACCTATCTGATCAGCTAACCGAAGAACAGAAGATTCCTAAGGTAAAGAAACAACATATGGTTGTCATAGATAAGAGGCAGCGTGCATGCTTGGAGAGGGTTGCTGAGCAAGAAAAGGCAAAACAGAACCCTGAGGATCCAAGGCAGCATATGGACCTGGACCACTTCGAAGAGAAGAGAAGTGGACGAGGAATGCAAATCCAGCAGAGGGGAGACTTCCAGAACGAGGACAAAGGCTTGTTCGCGGAACGGAACTCATGGTTTGCATTCCCCCCATATGCCAGGCTCCAGTCTGAATGAAATGTTTGAGAAGGCTGGCAGACATAGATTTTCCTTGTGATAAAAGTTCTAACCTACAGAAAGAGGAAAGGATATCTGTGGTGCACTTCTCGAACACTAGAGCGTTCTCCAAGGAGAACTGACAAAGGCGGCGAACCGTCACTATGGGCAGACAGGATAAGAGAGCCCAACGAACTAAGTTACCGAAACTCTAGAAAGAGCGTGCCGAGGTAATGAAGAATGAAGTTGCAGAACTTCGGGGTAAGTTGCAGAAAACTTCGCAGAAGGCAAAGGAGAAGCTACAACAGGAGACACCTGCTGGTAGTGGCTTGGGGGCGAGCCACAAGTGAGTGTTAGGGGACTGTTGGAGTAGGGTCCCGTAGCTACAGAGGAAGCTGCTATTTTAGCGGAAAGGTAAATTTTTGGTGGAAAGAGGAGAAGGCAAGGCTACGACGCTGTAGCGCGTTTCCAGCTGTAGAGCAGAGCCAGAAACATTGACTTTTGAGATAGAAAAGTCTATAAGGCAACGGTACCTGAGCGGTCGAGAGAAGAAAGCTCAACCACTGCATTGAAGGCAGGGGCGGAAGATAGGAGGGGTCAGCGACCCTCATAAAGAAGAAGGAGCAACGAGGCTCAAGCATTGAAGACAAAGGCCAGAACGTGAAGCGGTGCATAGTACCCATGATCAGCGCTGGGAAGCATGGAAGACTGCAGAAAGCTGCAGTGTGACGGGAAGCGGCTACCTCAAGGACAGAGAGGACCGACTGTCACTAATTAGGGTATGGGTTTACTGTTGGGACAAGCCCACAGTGTTGTAATGGCACGACCTTCGGGCTGCCTATAAAAGCTGGAATTTTGTATTGTAAAAGGGTTGGTTCAGAGGTTGATTCCTTAGTTGATTAGTTGAATACTTTTGAAGTAGATTCAGGAGTCAGTCAGACAGACTATGTTGTAACGATCCAGACACCTAGCTTGTCTGTGAGTCATTTGAGTCTGTATGTAACCATCCAGAGAGAGAACAGAGAGGGAAGGATATATTGTAAGAAAGGCGGTATAGAGATAGGAAAAGGCCAGAGATCTAGAGGAGATCTCGCGCTGCATATGCAGTGCAACAGACTGTGCCAACTTCCCTCAAGATAGATAATAGAAGTACAGTTTTGTGGACGTAACTCCCATCCTGGGGGTGAACCACGTTAAATCCGCATGTTATGTGTTGTATGAATGTGATTGTATTTGTTTATTGTTACTGGTTATTATGCTTATGATATTAGTTGCAGTCAGTGAATGTATGTATAGCTCAGCTTACAGTAGTACTTGGGGATTAAAGTAAATGAAGTATTTCAGTGAGTCGCATAAAGGCTCCCTTATATTGTTTCTAAATGACTGTTTAATCGGAATATAACTTCCTGGAGGTCGAACTTCGCCCGTCGAACACAGCCCATGTTAGAGCGCAAGTCGTGGAGGCAGAATATCGCAGAGAGGCGATATCGCACCGGCAGAGGAGCTGCGGTGCGCGATACTGCGAGCTGAGGGTCTGGCGTTGAGAAGGGGTTGTTTGTCCTGTGGTGCGCAGCGTTGCGATAAGGAAGGAGATATTGTGAGAAGGTAGAAGTTGTGCGACGAGGGAAGAACCTGTGTGGTGCGCGCAAGGGTAGAGAAGCTGCGGTGAGAAGAACCGCGCGACAGAGAGAGTGCGCGACACACCCACCCAGTAGGAGATCCCGCAGCCTGAAGAGCTGCGCAACACCAGTAGGACTGCCACAGAACCTGGTCCAAGACACTTGAGGCTTGGCCAACCCATTAGATTCACTTCGGGTGAGACTTCAGGCCGCTTTGCGGTCTGTCGCCGAAAGGGCCAGTGAATTAGGGGTGTTGTTGATTGATTACAGTAAACCCAGGTCTGCCCATGCAATCAACATGGTCCTCCCGTCACTGTGAATGAGCAGGGAGGTCGTTAAGCTATGGTTCAACAATATGTTTTATATCATGAAATGCATAGGACATAGCATGGTAGAAAGTGGCTCCAGCGTTTTTTAGGCCAAATGGTAACTTCCTATATGAAAAGGTTCCCCATGGGAAAATGAATGTCGTCTTGTGCTAATCAGTGGGTAAAATCTCGTGCAAATCTATGAAATTGATGCAGAATCTAATGGTGCCCTATTTTTTGTTGACAGGGATGATGTTTGATACCCATTCCATCAGGGGTATGGGATAAATAAACCCTGCTTTGAGAAGTTTCTCTATTTCAGCTTTGATAGCTGTGGCTTTCTGTGGATGGACTTGCCTTAGTTTTTTCTTGACAGGTTTAGCAGCGGGATATGTTTTTATTTCATCGACCACAATGGAAGGGTCTATCCCCAGCATTTTTTCATAAGCTTAGGAAAAAATATCGCAGAATTCTTTGAAAAGTGCCCTGTATGATTCAGATTCTTCTGCCGAGCAGTTCTGCCCAACATGAACATGCTCAAGGGTACCAGGCTTGGCTGATATGTCAATTGGATTTGTTTGAGTAATGTTTCATAGGTTTCCTTCAGAATATGTGTCTTGCAACAATATAAGAGTTTGAGGTGTGTTGACAATATCAATGGAAAAAAGGGATGCAAAATCATGGTCTACCGAACTGGTGTTGAGGAGGAACGAGGATCTATGATGATGATCCTCCCAGATAGGTTCATTCTTACTCATAATCTCCATAATGGACTCATCAGAGGGAAAAGTTTGAGAGAGATAATCCAAAAGAGGAAGAGAGGGTTCTAACCAGTAGGGAAGGTGGTAAGGGTCCAAATCCATCAGATGACGTTCATCAGTGTGGTCATCGGAAAGGGTTTGAATAATGTTGTACATTTCTTCATGTGGACTCAACGAGTTGGAATCAACAATTTGTTTTCCCTTTGGATCGTAAAAAAATGATGAAATCATATTTAATGTCACTGTGTCTGTGTTAGGAGGAGTGGACGAAAAAATCCCCATAAGGGACGAATCCTTTGACATTCCTACCCCAATCGACTGGTAAGGAGGAGGGGAGTGGCCTAACATAGGGATGTTATTAGCCATAGAGGTAGTAACATCTAGCATATATAAATCAAGGTGGTCAATGGTGATGATTCTCCCTAGATGCGGAAATTGGAGAGTTCGAAATACCGTCGAAGCAACAGTAGTCATGGCGTAAAACCAATTTCTTCCTAGAAGGAGGTTGTAATCTAACGAGGCATATACTACTTCCACTTGAATAGAAACAACTTTGCCCCCAAGCTCAGCTGAAAGGGCTGGTATGACACCATGGGGCTAGAAACCTCATCCATCAAAGGCTTTCAGAGTCGTAGGTGATGTTACAAGCTCGGGAGAGCTAATAGCTTTCCAACAAGACAGGGACAAAATTGAACTTGAAGCTCCTTCATCTAAGACAGTTCTAGAGACCTTCTTTCTGACTACTTTCATTATTATTTGGAAAGCGAGTTTGTGAGGTACTATAGATTTATAGTTCTCGACATTGAAATGAATGAAATTAGTATTGTCCGGGTCTAAAGCTCCAAACGCAGTTAACAAGTTTTTGCGTTGTGTAGGACAAATTTGGAGTACTTCCAAGGTAGACATTGCACATGGTGCATAAGCGAGATATTCAACTACATTATAAAATGGAGCAGCTCAGGCATTAGGGTTGAAAATAGCCTTCCTAAGAGTACTCTTGGGTGGACGAAAAACCATGTCGAGATTAGGCTTCTTGATGGTTAGGGGAACAATAGACAAGGACTCGGGAGAACCAGTAGAGGGAGCTTTTCCTGAAGAAGAATTGTCTTCTTTCTTGTCTGCGGGTTTGTCATAACTTTGACTTTGAGTTTTCAAACTAATAGTATCCGAGGACATCATGCGAATTTTCTCTGAAGAACTAGAGTTTCCCTGATTAGACATGTGGTCTATCAGTTGTTGTTGAGAGGGAAAAGGATCCGTGAGAACTGCGGGTGCGAGATTAGTTTTCAGAAATTGGCTGATTTCATCTCGATGAGGACACTCTTTTGTGAAATGGTCACCTCCGCATAGCAGACATGGATATTTTTCTTTTCTTTCCCCTTTATCGTTTTCATTGGTGTTTGGTTTGGAATTCTACTATTGGTTTCCAGGTTTTTTGTTTTTAGTTTTACCTTTATTTTTATTGTTGTTGGGCGTTTGAATACTCTGAATGGAATTGACCTCGGCGAAAACCTTGGGAGTTGAAGGAGTAGGGGTGGAAGTCTGGGGTTTCTTGGCAGGTTTTGCTACTGACGGGGACTGGATTGAACCAACAATACTATCAATAGGGGTTTCTGCAGGTGGCTTTGCAGGGTCGGTGCTTAGGTGAGGAGCTTGAGGGATCAAGTCATACAAATTTTTGGACTGGGAATAGACCAAGTCCAGATATTGGGCTCGACTAATGGCTTGCTCTTCAGTAACGACACCGTCCATAGCCATGTCTTGGGCAATTGGAGGCAACAAAGATTTAGTAAACCAATCAGCTAACAACTGATCTGGGATAGGAGCCTTAATAAGTCTTCTCCGCCTTCTCGACTCATGGATATGATAGGCTATGTGGGTGGAGGTGTTCTGTGCAGAGAAGTTAAGAGATCAGTACCCATTTCATAACGGATAGGAAGCTGAAAGCATGTAAGAAACACAATTGCCAACGAGCCAAAATCCACAAATGAATGTTGCAAAAGTTCAATGTACCATTTTGCGGTTGCACCGGTCAAAGTTCACTGAAAGAGTCTTAAATGAGCTGAATCATCCATAAGGGAGTTTGAAGAACACCACAAATGTAATGTCATGACATGGTTTTTTGGATCATCTCCTTGCTTCCCATCGAATTTTGGAATGTCTGATGGTAACTTTATCGGAATGGGAGGCCACGAGGGGTTATTTCGAATGGGATCATTAATCAACTTGGAAAAATCAGGCAAGTCCAAAGTTGCTAGGAAAGGTAACTGATGATTAGGTTTCACATACTGGTAATGTTGATATGGCATATACGTACCAGTAGGACCGTAAGTAGACTGATAGACAAGTTGTTGTGATGAAGAACCATCGGAATATCCGCCCCCAGGGGGTTGATTTATAGGATCAAGGCTGTTAGGACCATTGGGGCCTCTAGGAGGAGGACCACCAGGACCATTGGGAACACCAGGAGGAGGACCACCAGACCCTCTGGGACCCTTGGGAGGTAGACCTCCAGATCCTCCGGAACCACTAGAAGGAGGGCCACCAGACCCTCTAGGACCATTAGGAGGGAAGCCAATAGACCACCCAGGACCACTAGGACCATTAGGACCATAAGGAGGAAAGCCACCAGGCTCTCCAGGACCATTAGGCCCCCAAGGGGAGGACCTCCATAAGGTGGTCCTCCGGCACCCCCGGTAGTATGTATAGGTATCCCCCCCATAGTTGGCATATAAGACTAGTTAGGTTTCCCCCATGGTGTGAAAGTATTACTAGGATATGGAATTCCAACATAAGGAATTCCTGTAGGGTTGGGTTAGGTATGTCCATGAATAGGTATAATTCCTGTGACAGATAACGTAGGTCATGCCGGGGTTTTCCCCCCGGCACTAGAAGGTATTGATGAAACAAGAATTGAATGTTGAGCCCTAGGTGTGGAAGACCCGGGAGGATTGGGAACATACATAATATGGGAGGTGGTAGGGTTGGTAGTTTGACCTGGATTATGTGGAGTCACAGTGCGATCTAGAATCGATTCAATGGGTGTCATAGAATCGGCAAGTGAATGACATCCCACAGGAACAACTGTGGAATGAGGTGGTGGTGTGCCCAATATGTTGTCTATTTTCTTCTCAATTTCTTGTACATGAAGAATAGCTTCCTAGTATTGTCTACATTTTTCTTCATTTGGTGAAACTTCTTCAGAAAAGTTTAAACAAGTGCCAAAAGAGGCACTGGCTTGTGCTATAGAGGCATCCCAAAATGGACCATTGGGACCATAATCTGGACTGGTAGTATCATCAACATGACCTTCTATGGGAGAACGAAACGAAGTATTACCTCGAGAAGGTTGTTGGACCAAGGGAGGCAAGTGTGAAGGATATGGATCTCCACTTTCTGCAACCACATTTTCTCCCACTTGGGAGTTGGTAGCAACTCCTTGGTCGATAGCTTCCATAGGATTTTCTCCTAAAACAGGAATAAAATCAGGTGGAAAGCCCCGTACTCTTCTAGAGTGTCTTAGCTCAGCCAGTTTTTACAGTTCCTATCTAACCTAGGGTCTCAAAAATAGAAAACACACCAAAAATTTGCCTACTCAAGCTATAGGCCAAACAAGCAAACTTAAATGCCAGGAGGAGTTCAGATAGTCATGTCTCTTAACAAGATTGTCAAGAAGGTGCCACTCACGATATACCTCAAGGGTACATGCGTAGTTATCTCCCAGAATGATGTTTTTGGTGTATGGCTCCAAGCAAGACGACCAAAGGGCTTTTCTCAGATATATAAGGTATCCTAGTGGGATCTCCTAATATACGCAAGGTACGCAGGAGCTCAAATTGGTAGTAGTGTTGTCTAATGCATAACCATTCACAAGGGGCCTTTCTATATACAATCAAGTACATGAAGTACCTTTCTATATACCTCAAGGGTACGTGAAAGGACATTTGATATGCCGACGGTATGCGGAAGAACCGTGCGAGTCCCGGTATGTAATGTGGATGAGTAACGACAGCTCCTACGCTTAACGACGCCCGAAGACGTCATTAGCCTATCACTCAAATTGCTATGTAAATTTTATCCTATAACTACCGTTAATTTTAAAGTGGACGGTTAGGTGAATGCATCGAATTTTGACAGAAAAAGTAAAACCATGCAGAATGTAGATGCGAATATTTCACTTTACTGTTCGTGGTATGCCTACCTATGGGAGGGAAAGAGAGTATTTTCTTTTCGTTTTGAAAATAAAAAATTCCCAAACAACTACTTTGAACAAATCAAAATCAAAGACAAGAAACACATTCCAAACTCATTTTTCTTTTTGAAAGCAATCAAAAGGTTAAGAGTCTCTTTTCCTAAAAGAAAAACAACAAGCACTCCACATGCATATGCACTCTATTTTTTCGATTTTTCTTGAAACATAGATAGATCTAACTTAAAACTACACTATTTTTTCTTTTGGTGAGATAGTACTAATGCAAGAGAGACAAAAGAACACAGAGAACCTGAAAGCTTGTGAGGCTAACCAGAGATCCAATGCCTTATGCTCAATAATGATAATGGCCTAATCTCAATAAAAAAAAATTCTTTTTTAAAAGAAAAAAGAAGTCCTCTATGAAAAAAAATGAAATCAAGATGCTAATCAGTCTTTATAAAAGATATGAAAAGAGAACTAACTGAGGCCTAAGCTTTCAAAAAATTCCTTTCACAATCACAACCAACAAGCATGGAAGCAAATGAATAATAAAAAAGCCTAATATAGCATTTGAATTCTTCAACCAAATGAATATTTTACCACAAAATTTTCAACCATGAGGATTCAGATTCTAACACACAAGCCTGACAGTGCAGGACTGAAAGCAAACAAACTCAAATTTTTGCAAAAAATGATAAAAAACTAGTTTTGGAACAAGGCCTACCTGGCACCGCGCTGGAGGGGTCTCGACAGAGCGGTTCTATATGAGCACCACTTCTGGATAATGGGACTCAGGCAGTGGCACCTTTATGGCTAACAGAGTTCAAGCAATGGCACCGCTTGTTGCCAATAGCACATGTGCGGTTCCCTGAATAGATCCAAAACAGAAGGAGAATGAAAAATCAAGTTAGAAATTGATCAGATCAAGGAAAAAATTGATGAATTGACAGTAAAAAAGAGCATATAAAGTCGAAATAGTTCAGATCTAAACAGATCTGAAAGTTTCAAACCAAAATTCACTAAGTCAGATGGAAAATCTGATTGAAGAGAGTTGGAGATGGAGCCTGAATTCAAACAAGAGTTCAAGGATCGAGGAAGATTAGATCAACTGATATTTACATTGCTCCCTAGCAGAGTTGCCATATTTTTTATCAAGAATATTGTACCTTTTGCAGACAGAAGTTGTTCCTCTGGTTTGAATGGTTCAGATCTAGAACAAATGAGTGAACGACAAAGGATGAAGACCTTCCCTAAATGTTGTAGACACCTGGAATATTGATTCAATTATGAACCTGTGTACCTGCAAACATATCAAACATACAAGCACATCAAAGCTACCAAAAAATCATCTACATATCCATGCTAGTGACTAAGGAATCTAACAACATATACATGTGAAATCAAAACAACAGTAATGTGGGATGGAAACCAGCTTTGCATTAAGAATGTATGGAGAAGCTTACAACCGTTGCCTTAGTTTCGACAAGCTCCTGCACGAGACAAACACTTCATCCCCATAAGCTCCAACTTTGCTCTCTATGCTCTCCAATGTTTTGGATTGGGTAGTCAATTCAACAAGATAACAATACCTCTATAGTCCCCCCTCCTTTCAACTATGGATATGAGCTTGTATTTATAAGGCTCAATGGATAGGAATAGTTGAGAGAATTGTGGGTGAGTTGGATCCAAGATCCTACCAAGGGGTATCTCAAGCTCAAAGTAACACATAATGATAGGGATAAGGGAGGACATGAACCTCATGATCTAGAAGCCTCGAGAAACTTCTCTTTTTCCCATTTTACCTAGGGTACTGCTTTTGTTCCCTTATGACAGAGCGGTTTAGATGAGAAGCACTTTAAGAACAAAGAATATAGACAGTGGCACCGCCTCTATATAATAGGATACAGGAAGTGCTGAGAAAGATACCGCTCATCAGCCACAGGGTAAGCGCGGTGCTAGGTTTTTTCAAGTAGAATTGACAAACATAGCAAGTTTCCACTCCAAGTGTTGGGATTAAGGGAAAACATGGAAGTTAAGGATCTTATCACACGATGGTGACAAGATTTAGGTATAACACCCTTATAGGTATTACTATTTGATATGTTATCCATTAGAGGAATTTATCTCCAAAGCATCGACCCTTTTAGGGCTTAAGCCTCGAAACATTGACCCATTTAAGGCATATTTCTTTGAAATTTAGGCCAATTTTAGAACCTTTTAGCAGGCCATATAAAAAAAACTTATAATAGTAAATTTGAATATATCTCTGAGACATTTCCAATGGTATAAATAAATCACAAAACGAAGGTCAGAGTCTAAGGCTATTACCGAACCTGGGAGGTGACTTTTCGTAGTTTCAACTAGTTGGTTCCCAAACCTCCAAAATATTGGCCAATTAGGGACATTATGCTCTGAAATGTCAACCAATTAGGACACTAAAGCTTTAACATGTCATACCTTAGAGGAATTAACCTCAACATCATCGGTTAGTTAGAGACTTAAAGCTCTGAAAAATAGACCAATTAGAGCCTTAAAGCTCCAAAACATCGACCAACTTGAGCCTTAATTCTTCGTCATTTCAGATAAAATTTGACTTATTGCTCCGATATTTGTGTGATGAAAAATATCCTTTTGGAGTGAAATTGATCATTATAGAAATATTTTTTCAAGTGAAACATTGCAAGGAAAAAGTTTTGCAAGACTATTATCTTGAAAATTCTTGAGTGTTTAGTCACTTTATTCAAGGCCAACCTAGATGCTTTGGAAAATGATAAAATTGAGGGTTTTCATTGAACTTTAAGGATGACATAAGTTTGGGAAGTTAAACCTATTTATATAGCACTAATGACAATTCAATGACTCTAGTAATACCCTAATGGCATATGGGTGACCCTAATTTAGATGCTAATGACATATGGGTGACCCTAATTTAGATGCTAATGACATATGGGTGACCTTAATGTAACCCTAATGATCGTAATTGCATTTTGGTGACCCTAATGAGACCCTATTTATCCTACGTTTAGACAAACAATCCATTATTTTTCCTATGACTCTCGATTCCTTAGGTTTTCTATATCACTTACAAGGATGTATTAAGATGATATAGATCAAGGGGGAAAGTGATAAAACTAGCCAAGGATTGCACCAAAGTGATCAAAGATATGATAATTGCTTAGATAAATTCTTGAAAACATAAAAACCAATGATGTTCCATAATTAAGATGAAATTATGGATCATGGTTTAGGGAGAGTGCATTTGGGTCATTAATTCTCAATTCAAAAAATTTAAGTAGGGCCTCAAGTTGCATGGCACGGGGATCTGTCTAGGTCTCAACATGATCTTGAACTGCTAAAAAAGAGCTTAATTATGAAAACCTCAAAGCTTGTTAGGGATACATGCATATATTTGAAAATCAAGATGAAAATATCTCAAGAAAAAAATTGATTCATTTATTAGTTACTCACTTTAATATACTCGCCCAACTCAAAACCTTGTTAAAGAAAAAAAATCCCTTGTTTAATCAACTTTATTCCGAATTGTACATTGCATATAGAAATATATTGCACTTTGTTCATCCAATAGGACATGGCTGGATTAAAATTTAGAAATATAAAGTTAAGTGAGTAACATAGTCAAACAAGTGAGCCTCATCCTCAATGCCACAAAGAAAATCAACCCACATTAGATAAAAGTTGAAGACCAACGAAGGAAGAACAATTGGCATCTAAAATCCCTCCGTTGCATCTTGGATGATTCGAAGATGGATCTTAGGCGATTATGTTTTAAATATGTATAAAGAAACATTGTTTCAATTATTTATTTTTGAGAAAAATAATAGTTAGTGTTGGATAACTAAATGATAGTTAGAACCTTTGTATAAATAGGTTAATAAGATAATCAAACAAGGGATCATCTCCGGAAAAACTAGAACTTGCTTGTAGTTTGTTGGAAATTTGTTTTAAGATATTGTATGAGATTATGAAATACATCATTGTACATTTTTGAGAATGAAGAGAGGATTCATCCTTTTATATTTTCCAAGTTTGTAACTCTTGTTTTGTTAATCAATGGTCTCACTTCTAAGTTATTCCCGTTGCGTTTATTGAAACTTATTGGAAACTTGTGTTTGATAAATGCTTGTCTTGATCATTAATTTACCTTGTATTTGATTTATAAATCCTCAACATTTATGTGATGTATGATTGAATTATGAATGATATTTAGTATCTCATGGTGTTGAATCAATTGGATTTTCAATGAAAATATAATTAATAATGTAGTGTTATAGCGCAAATGGGCATTTTCAAGTTCTATGACAACAACATCCCTAGATGACACCTAAGTGTCTATTATTGATCACAAACATGCAATTTCAAGTATGGAAGATCCCATAATTTGACCCTATTTGAAGGAATGAACACCCTTGAGAAGAATCCAGTCCATTTCCCCTTGAAACCAATAAGTTGCATGCTAAAAGGAGACCCAATGCACCTTTTGTTACTATAGGGTGTGTGCCACACATGTTGCTTTTTAGTAGGGCACATGGTCCTACGAAAATGGCCAAAAATATAAAAAAATTGAAAAATGGGAAGTTAATTCAATTGATGGGTTAGTTAGTCTTGTTTGCAACCTACAAAACATATTGGTAACCATCACAACTATCCCAAACATGCAATAAAAATGGATTAGATGTACCAACCAAAGAGAACATCCATATCATTGTCGTGCTAGAGAAATATTTCCACCATTCTGAATTCACTCATTCCCTCATCTCTCACTAACCTTTGTCCCTAAGAATTATTCCCCGAAGTGTTGAAGCCATCATCCTTATATGAATTCTACCATATGCACACGTGGAGAATTGAAGTGTTTGGAAGTGGAAGTTATATAAGTGATTCATGAGAATAGGAACCCAGTCACTGGATTTGAAAGGTGCCCCAACAATAGTAAGGTAATTTATTATATTACTTGTTGCATTCAATAGAAATTTGCTATCTTTCCCTCCCCTACATACATGTGTAATGTGTTAAATCTTTGATTTTTTGAAAGTTGCTTATCATTTTCAAGAATATTTCTAAAATGAGTTGAAAATGCTTATATATTCTTTCTTTGTTTAATTTTTTCACCAAATTCATAAGGTTTTGAGGAGGGTATTTGGTGTTTCTTGCAAGTGTCAAGCTACTAAAGTGGAACAGGTTAAAGGAGCAAAGCAAGGGCAATGAGGATCAAACTCCGAAAAAGGTTTCTCCTCCTTCTTATATCTCTTTATCTTTCCTATTTTCTTGTTGTATTTCCCTTAGAGAAGTGAAAACATATGTATCAGAGTCCAATATACCTATATGGAGAGCCATTAGGTCAAGTTTATTCTATCCAAATATGTTGGCGACCTTCCCTAGTCATTAGGAAGTTTTTTCCCACAACACAAAGTGAGTGTTTTTGTTGTGATTTGGTATTTAATACTCTAATGTACATGATATTAGCCATCATTTTCTTCATGTTTGAATAAATTCCATATTGCAATATCAAGTTGATAGTTGAAATATTTCCTTTTGAAGTTACGAATGCTTTGGACTTTCTTCTTCCGTTGTTATTTTAGATTATGTTTGTAAGTTTCAGATATTACTTGCTAGTTTTGAAATAACTCATTTATTTCTTCCATATATTTAAATTTGATATCTTGGAATATAAGGATAAGGTGGCCACTTAGGTTTGATAAATTGTGTACTTATTTCTTATCTTTGTCATCCTTTAATGAGACATTTCCTATTTAATTCAATTTATTGATGCAATGAACAATGTTGAATATTTTATGAATGAGAGCTACCCCTCCGACTGTAGGATTTTTCATGTTAGCCTAAGTTTTCTCTGGCATAGTTTCCTATCTATAAAAATCTCAAGGAATAACACAAGTGTTTATAAACATGTTGTATATGAGCATCCCAAGTTTACTATAAATCAAGATGAAATCAAAGAAAACCAACACACAATCACAAATATATGGCCTCAAAATTTTATTCATGAGGCTTTTAAAAGTAAAGTGGGCATTACAAATTACAAAGGGAATTACCAAAATATCATAATGGTATTCACGTGCGCATAAAGTTGTCTTCATAATATCGAGCTATTTCATCCTAATTAAGTGGTATCCTGATCAAAGGTCGAGCTTAGTGAAAAAATTGCCCCATGGAGCTCATCCAAAAGATCATCAATGATTGGGATGGGAAATTTATCTTTGATGGTCAACTTAATGAGGGCATGACAATGAGGACACATGCACCAAGTGCCTTCTCTTTTTAAAACCATGAATATTGGGGATGAATATGGGGTACTGTTGGATAAATGACTCCTACCTCTAATTACTCTTGAAAGATATTTTCAGTTTCATTCTTTTGTGCTAATGGATGCCTATATCGTCATACCTTTGGTGGATGTATTCCCAGAGACATGTGAATACCATGATCATGTTATCCTAGGGATGGGATTAAATCCTTTGGCATCTCAAATATATGTTGATGTTTTTCCAAAACACTCTATAAGTTTGGATGGATTTTGGGTGTTGTATTAACTAGAACATGAATGGCATGAAAGTGAGCAATAATTTCGGAGTGGATATTCTTCAATAATTTTTCCATCCATTGAGAACTTATGATTCAAGGTTGCTTACATTGGTCCCTTTGAGAGTGTGAGCATGAGAGTCTTGAGTAAAGCTCATATATAATTCCTTAAAGTCCATGGTAACTTTCCCCAATGTGTGTAAACATTATGCCCCTAAAACTATATTACAACCACCCATTTCTATGGCCAACATATGAGTTTCGAGAGGATAGTCGCCAACTTGGGGTCTTACATTTTCAATATAGTAACCCTCCCATTTCATAATCTTTCCATTCCTTATCATAATTTTAAATATGGGAACTAGGTGGACATAACAACGGATTCCTTTAGTCAATCGATTATGAATAAAGTTGTGGGAACTACCACTATCAACCAAGACTACAAATTTATGGTGCTTGATGTAAACCATAAGTTTCAAGGTTTGGGGGGATAAAATGTGAGATAAAACATGAGGAGAGATGCCTGGTTCTTCTTTATGGACTTCAGTTTCCACTAATTCTTGCATGGAAGGATTTTTGGTCAACAACCTCAAAATTAGGGGTATTTTCCATAATGATGTCTTCATAATGGGTAGGAGTATCCACATAATTTTGAAATAAATTTTTTTCTCTACATTAATGAACCAAATCATACTCTTCATCATGATTATAGAAGAGTCCTTGTCTTTTTTACATGCCATTTGTCATGGATATAACTTTTGTCCTTTTAAGGGAGGAGAACTGGAATTGTTCTTGAGGAATTGACTCATGTAGGGTGCGAGTGAGGAATGAAAGATGTTTTGTTGGGTTGTGAATTGTTTAACCTCATTTTGTTATCATTTTTGGCAATTAAATAACACATTTAAACACATATTTCATTCCCTTTAGTATGTTTTATGTCATACAGATCGTTATTTCGGCACAAGGTAAGAACAAATTTGATGTTATTATAGTTGTGGTTATTAATATCATTTTTATGATTTTATTAACTCAAAACTATCATTATTTAAAGCATATTTAATGTATTATTTGATATGTATATTTGTTTGCAGATTTTATAGTTCGTTTGAGAAAATTAACAACAAAATGTATTCAACCTTCCTTTCGCACCATACATTCAACTCATGATCCAGCTTGGCGTTCAGCTCGTCATCCAGCCGCTGCGCGAGATTCGTTGATCATTTGCCATGTGTGCCCTAGATTAATGCACTATACATCCAGCTCACATTTCAGTGTTATGTTTAGTTCACCGTTCAGTTCGCTCATCAGCCTGCGCGCATTCCATAATCAGTTTTGGGCATTTAAACATGAAACAGTTTGTAAATATCTTTCGCTCGCCATCACGCCAACCATCTTTGTGCTGGACCGATGCATTTAACTCATCCTCTGGAAGGATTTCCACCTAGATTCTTGTTATCCATGCATTTAAAGGGATGGACATTTGCTGTTAACTCACAGCCTCCTCTGTTTTAATACTCAACTATCATAAGCCTGTGCATTTAAGGGATATAATGGCCTGCGTTCTAGAAGACCAACTGTGTCGCCACCCTTGATTTCCACAACATCACCAATATTCATGTTCGCGCTTATAAGAGACCTGCGTTCCAGAAACCTGTTGTTGTGTACAAACCCACGCTCAACACCAATCCATCCTCCACGCCAAGGAATAGATTCATGCCATGATGATGTTAGGATATTTAGACACTTAGGAGTTAGTTAAGATCAACTTGTGTAATATATCCGTAAGGTAAAAGTGTGTTTCTTTAGTATGCATTAGTATGCATTTATAAATATTCTAATCCGACCGTCACGATATGTTCTAGGCATAGAGTGATCCAACAGTTCAACTTCTTTTAGATCATACCTACCATTGATCCGTGGCTTAACACCCGATTGGTCTATGATATCTAGTTAAAGAGCATAGAGGGTCCTTGGCTAGTTGATCGATTATGAGAAGCTCATGTAAATTTCTTTCTTTTGCATAATAAATTGCTCCAAGTAGCTATTTGGCTGGGGCCATGAATTGTTTACCTCTTGAGGGTTTTTTTTTCTTGTCTTCTCGGCTACTTATGCTCTTTGCTGGGGACCTTGTGTGATTACGACAAATAAAAAACAACGAGAAAACTTGAAAACATAGACTTTTCGGGTAAGCTAACGAAGTTCTAACCCCATTGTGTAGAAGTTTTTTTTGTTTTTGTGATTTGCAGAAAAAAAGGTAAGCACGGAGAACGAGAGAGAAGAGTTAAGAAAAAAAAAACCCCTTCCTCTTTCCATACTTTTACGTACCTTTTAAACTTAGCTCACTTGGTCCAAATTTGCTTTACTCCTTAATAAGTCTTGAGTTCAAGTCTTATCAAGCTACTTTTTAGTGCATGCAATTTTGATTTTCAAGTTACTTTATTGTAAAAGTGCATCTCACTTAAATAAAATAAAATAAAAAGTGAGTCACTTAAGTCTTTTAATTTATTGCCGCACTATTTAAAGTAACATTATTGTAAAAGTGAACCTCAATTATTCTACAAAAGTGATTCACTTCAAAGCAACTTTATTGTAAAGTGATCGTCAAAGGTTGATCTTGAGAAGAGGGGGGTTCTTTTTTAAGTTGGTCAAGTTAATATCTACCACGTCACTATTGGGGACATCTTCAACATTTTCTTTGATCCAGCGTAACTTCATCATCCAAAATTAGTTTTCAGTGCCGTTTTTTTTTAAATCGAATATTTTTTTGAACTCTTTGCATCTAGATAGTTAGTTTCACTTCTTTTAGCCATTATTTTATAGTATCACCACCCCTTGTGATATTATACTTACAAGTTTTAACTATTTCTCATGGAAATCTCGTATGGAGGATGTTCTGCGAAGTAGGGGACAATTCAGGATAACCTAAGGGAAAGAAATAGAACCCATTGATGATGATAAGAAAATTAAATGGGTAAATAGATGTGATGAAGCTCGTGGATTGATTGGGATGTCAATCTCTACTGATTTGTGATTCCACATATCTGGAATCGATGAACATGATATAGCTTGGGAAAAGTTGGAATCTATGTTTGGTAAACACTATGAAATTCATGGTCATCAACTTGAGAATGAGTTGATTTCCTTGAATCCAAATGATTTTTCATGCATTCAAGACTATTTATCTAAGTATAAAACTCTTAGACTCTTATGTGCAGAATGCAAGATTAAGAAAGAAGACAAATAATGTATTTATCATATTCTTTCCAAAATTGGACCTACATATTCTGTTTTTGTATCTACATTCTACTCCATGAAGGAATCCTTGACTACAGCTAGCTATCAAGAGCCTAGCCTTGAATCATTTTGTGATTCCTTAATTAGAGAGCAAGATAAGTTCATTCATCTTGGAATAATTAACAATGCAGATACATTTGGGAAAGCCTTATTGTCCCAACAAAAAGAAAAGTCCAAGCCTCCCAAGAAACCGAATTTTCGCAATAATAAGCCAAACAACAAGGGCTCCAAACCCTCTCAGTCAGCTCCTTTAAAAAATGACAAAGGCTCCAAGCCAAAAGGAAAGAAGACTGAGCGTCATTGCAATTTTTGTGGGAAATATAATCATGATGAATCTAAGTGTTTCAAGAAGATGGCAGCCTTGGAAGTAGCAATGAAGAAGCACCACATCAGCCTAGATTCGTCTTCAGAATCTACCTCTCATGGACATGCACTTTGTGCTTCTGGTTACTCTTATACTGCATCTTCTTCTTCCACTTTAATTGAATGGCTCATTGATTCTGGAGTATCTTATCATATGGCTAAGGATAAAGCCATCTTTTGTACTATGCATGAATGTAACACTAAACAAATATTTATCGGTGATGATAGATATCTAAGTGTTGTAGGATCTAGAATAGTTCCAGTAGAAAATTGTCATTTCAGTGATGTACTATGTGTTCCAAAAATTTCCTGCAATTTGTTATCAGTCTATCAAATTACTCATTCAGGTGAAGGTAAAACTGTGACGTTTACACCTCACCAAGTTGTAATCAAGGATTTTAAAAATCTTCAAAATGTCCTTGCTACTGGAACTGTTGATGATATTATCAGGTTGTACAAATTTAACAACTTTGTGTCATCACCTTTTCCTTCAGTTTTTGTTGCTCATACTGATAACTTGAGCAAACTTTGGCGTGAGCAATTTGGTCACTTAAATTATCGCTCATTGCAACAACTATGTAAAGACAATATGGTGACTGGTCTTTCGATGGTATCTTGTAAGGATGGTGTTTGTTCCGGTTGTGTACTCGGAAAACATCATCGGGATAGTTTTGACAAACGTGCCTCTTGGCATGCCTCAGTTCCCTTGGAGATTGTGCATAGCGACTTATGTGGTCCTCTTTCATCTGCTTCCTTTTCTGGTTTCAAGTATTTCTTAACTTTCATTGATGACTACTCCAGACGCACTAGGGTTTACTTCCTAAAACTTAAGAGCGAACTATTTACATGTTCTTGGCCTACAAGGCCCTTGTTGAAAAACAATCTGGTCATCAAATTATTAAGTTAAGATTTGATAATGGATGAGAATATGTTAACAACAAGTTCACTACTTTCTGTACTGGACAAGGAATCCAACAACAACACACTGTTCCATATACACCACAACAAAATGGTGTAGCTGAACGGAAGAATCGCACTTTAAAAGAAATGGCTAATTGTATGATCCAATCTAAGGGACTAAGTCTTCAATATTGGGCTGAGGCCATAAATTGTGCAAATTACATAGTTAATCACACACCCACCAGAGGGCCCCTCATCAACCAAAGGTTCATTATCTTAGTTTTAATTCAGTTCTTTCTTTTCTGTTTTAGTTATTCTAGTTTAATTTTCAGTTTGTTTTCATTAGATGCTATTTTATTTCCTGTATTGTATTTACTTAGTTTTCTTTCAGTAGTTAAACAAGTATTTTATTTCCTATATTGCATTAGTTTAGTTGTATTTCAGTAATTAAATAAGTAGATGCGCGCATAGTTTTACTTTCAGTCATTTGCTTTCAGTCTTTTGTTCTTAGTTAGTTGCTTTGAGTTAGTCATTCATTCCATTATTTCTTTTAGTTTTTAGTTTCAGACAAGTAGAATAGTTTATTTCCATTTGAATTTAGTTTTGGTTAGTTAAGAATTGGTTTAAATAGAATAGTTTGTTTTCATTTCAATGTAGTCTTGTTTATTTATTTCCTGTTATTAATTTATTTATATAGAATAGTTTGCATTCATTTAAATTCAGTTTTGTTTATTTATTTTTCTATCATGAATTTGTTTAAGGTAATTTCCAATTTGTTCAAGTTAATTTCCAGTTTGTTAATTAGTTTACAATGTAATGTTTTATTTTTGTTTAAGAATTAGTTTGAAGTTAATTTGTTGATTAAATAGGTTTGTTTATTAATTCCATGCATTAGGTTTAGAACTGCATAACTTCAGCTAAAGAATTAGTTCATTTAGGTTAGTTTTTACTATTTTTACTGTACGGACCGCCATTCAGACTGTCTATCCAGTCTGCCATTCAGTCACCCTTCATAGACCTGCTGTTCAGTATGTCATTTAACCCTTAGTTTTGTTTTTACTGGTTTTATGCATTTTTCAGATTGTTTTTAGTTTTGTTTTTTTCAATCTTTGGATTATATTTGTAGTTGGTAGTTTTATTTAAGCATTTCAATTAAAGTTTGGTTGTTTTAAGTTATTGATTAAGGTTTTATCATTTTTCTTTTACATATGAATTAAGTTGTTTTTATTTCCTTGAATATTAAATATTGATTTTGTTTTATTGCTGTTTTACGTCTTCGTTTGCATATAGAGTTTAGGGTTGGATGTATTATTTTTAAGAGAAAGTTAAGTTATTTGTAATCATAGGAATCATTCATGTTTTTATGTGTGTATTGAAAAATAAAGTTTAAATATCATTATTAAGTTTTCTAGTTGCTTCTGTTTATTATCTTTATTAAGTTTTCTACTTGCTTTTTCAGTTTTCTATTCTTTATAAGATAAGTTGTCTTTTGCCCTAACCTTCTGCTTAAGGAGTAGTTATTTGGTTATCTGTCAGTTCAATTGTTATAATTTATTTTTATGTATGAATTAGTGTCTGAAGTTATAAGTATTATTGTTTATGTCTTTCTTTTCAGCAGTTGTTTAGAATTTGATATTCTAGTCCAGTCCAATTATTTAGATAATTTTTGGAGTTTGACTCGGTTTTTGATATTTCGATCTTTTGTTTATTAAAATATCTCCACGACACCCTAGGATCCTTTTTACCTTTGCATATATTTTGTATCAACTCTAAGCTTACCAAACCAGGTTGATAATTAAATATTAGGTGAATTAATCTAGTCGATATAACACCTAACATTTTGGTGTCGTTGCCGAGGAGTTGTTTAATAAGGTAGAATAAATAGGGTTCCTTTATGAATTTTAGATAGATAGATAGATTACCTTTATATTACACAAAAAGAGGGAGGGGATAACGGTAAGACACAAAGACGACTTCACTACGGAATTTTCGTGGTGTAACAGCTAGACACATCCACTATAGTGGGGTGCCCCAAAGCCTTGTTGTTCCTTTGTTGTTTTTGTAAGTGTGTTATTTTCTACATTTTTTCATATACTTGTTGTTCTTTTTTAGAACCGCCGCATCTGTTATAACAGGCGCCCCTAAATCCAACAATAATATTATAGCATAAGTTCCTTTAATTTAGTTTTATTTTCATGAACAAAATTAGAGATCCTCAGGGTAGATTTATTAAGGTAGGAAAATCTATCGACATTTTTGCTAACTTTTCCAGGGGACATAACACCCCAACTACTAACTCAACAAAAAGGTATCGAAAAACACCTGAAGGAAGTAATTCTGCTTGGAAACCTAAAGAAACTCTTCCAAGAGATCTTACCAAGGGAACCATAGAAGGAGAAGGAACCTCGCCCAAAGGTCCTGAGGACCTCATTCTAGAAGAAATTCAGAAGGATCAAGCAGTAGTCACAAAACCAAAGAATACGAACTTTTCATTAGTAGGAAGACCGAACTTTGTTGACCTTGTTGATCCTGAGCAGGTAAAATACCTCTTTGGAAACCCATTAGATACAGTCATCTCACAAATTGAGACATCCATAGTATAACCTACTCTCCCTCTAGGGTTCAATAAGAAAACAGCTGACCAGAGGAAGATCTCTCCCGAAACAGAGTGTTGGGACGCTCCATTATCACCTCGAAAGGAGCTTCCTAGGTATATTTATATTGTAAAACCCAGCCTATATGGAGGGACCGGGAGAGAACGAAGATCGTAATGAAGCTAGAAATAATGAAGGAGAAGGAGAAAATCAAACTGAGGCTACCTTCAGGTTTCCTATCCTAGATACTGTACTGGATGTAAATATGAAAAACATCCCTCCTTCTTCTTTACCTACTTTTTATGGAAAAAGTAATGAGGACCCAGACACATTCTTGTTCGAGTTTGATATTGTCTATAGGAGCTATAATTACCTACAATATTCTCACAAACTAAAACTCTTTCTCGCTACATTGAAATATTTCGCCTTGCGATTGTTCATGGGATTAGGTGAATCCACTATCAGGACTTGGGACGACATGAGAACCTCATTCTCACGAAAGTATCAAGAATAATGCAAACCTAAAGACTCTCTACATGATATATTCAAGATACAACAACTTGAAGATGAAATCCTAGAGGATTATCTCGAAAGGTTCATATATACCCTTCATAAATCAAAGTATCATGACCTTCGAGAAGATGTAGTATGTACACTTTTTCTCAAAGGAATCTCCGAAGACTTGCTAGAGAGTCTTAATCTCATGGAAGCTGGTGATATTTATCATAAGAATTTTGCACAGATACGTGAGATGTGTAAAAATTATTCTAGAAGTAGGGGGAAAGTTGGGAAAAATTTTCGAGAGCCTTATAGTAAGAACATAAGAGGAAATGTTCTTAGTTCAAGAGGAGTTACAAGGATGGAATTAGGTCACCTATTGGATAATTTTAAGACTGACATCTTAGGAGCCATGGGTTCTCAATTAGATGCTTTACAAGCCAAGAAAAGGCAAGATGAAGAACGGGCAGCAATGAGTATTTTCTGTCCAAGGTGTAGAACAAAACATCCCCAAAGGGAATGTCCGTTAAACAACATTTCTGTATGTCACATCTGTACAGAGGAACATCTGACAGATAATTGTCCATCCTTTCTTGGATTGCAAGCCATATATAAGAGTGGGGATGTAGGTTAAAAATCTAGGACGCCTCCTTGGCAATCTAGAGATCAACCAATATACCAGAATTTTCCACCACAATCCCCACCCTATTACTCTCCATACCAACAACCCCAACAATGGAACAATCCTAGTTGGCAGAGCTGGCCACCTCAGTATCCTCCTCCTCAATTTCCACAGCAACCGTATTGGTCACAAGGGTGGAGAGGATAGCCATATCCTCAGTCAAAACCTATGCCTCCACCTAGTCATCCTTATCCTCAACATCAATCAAATTTCCAACAGCATTTTCCTGGATTTGTACCTCCAGTTCCTCTCATTACATAACAACCTCATCACTTCAAGAATACAAATCCTCCACGACCAACATTATTACCTACACAACCGATACCTAACCTTAATAATAAGCCAACTCAAGCTCTTAACAATATTGAGTTACAAAATCTTCCATCCTACCTTATTTCGACTGTACCTATACAGGAGATTCAATTACGGTCTGGAAGAGTTGTTAATGATAAACCCAAAAAATCAGTCATCATTCATGAGGAAAATGACGAAGAAGAAGATTCAAATTAACCCATGCATGATGCCATTTTGGAGGATGTGAATATTTCAAAACCAGTACCTACGCATCCTCCCCATGAACTTATTTAGGAACAAAGAATTCCTGCATTTCCAGCAAGACTAGTAATAGAAAAACCCATAGTTCACTCTGAGTATGATATATTGAATGAATTAAAGCATATCTGTATCAAAATACCGTTATTACAAGCTGTTAAAGACATACAAATTTACAGTAAGGTGATAAAGGAATTATGCATTAAACATCCAGGGAAGAAACAAAAAGACCCCCTTACAATTCATGTCATAGGAGAGATGTCTGAATATATAATAGATCAATCTCGGATTACAAAATATACAAATCTAGGAGCCCCAGTAGTGACTGTAATCATAAATAATACCGCCATAGGTAACACATTAATTGATTTAGGATCACCCATCAATATGATGACCACCGCATTTTTAGAAGTTTTACAGTTGGTACAATTTCTTCGACCTACCCCTTCGATCTTGGACCTAGCAAACCGTACTACGGTAAAGCCTGCTGGAGTCCTCGACGACATTATTGTATCAGTAGCTTCATGGGAATACCTCGTCAAATTCATGGTCATAGAATCAAAGGATCCTTCTAAATTACATCCTATCATATTGGGAAGACCATGGTTAGCTACTGCCAATGCTTTTATAGGATGTAGGGATGGGGAGATGACCATTTCCAATGGGTTGTCTACCCAAAGACTTATTTTATATCCCCCAGCACAACCAGTAATTGAAAATTCATGGTGGTTAAATTGTTCCTTTGGGGACAATTTTTTTGATGACCTTTCCTTTCCTACTGACTTCTCCTGGGCATTGCAGGAGTAGAGTAATGAGAATGTATTGAATCAATTTATTTCCTCCACTACTAGTATATATTTTCCTCAGTCGTTTGCTAAATTTGATCAAATCTTTGGAGATGAGTTTCAAGAAACTATGGCTCTCTCAATTTTTACAAAAGCACCTTGTGTCTTCACCATCGAAGAGCACATAGGACCTTTCACCATACCTTGTGAAGTTGGCCCTGAAAAATTTCTGCACATAAATGTAGGATTAAGTGAAGATCAACAAGCTCAACTACTTAAGATTCTTAAAAAACAAGTCGGAGCATTTGCATGGGAATACACTGATATGAATGGTATACACCCTGACACTTGTATTCACCACATTTATATGGATCCAAATATTCCACCTATAATACAGCCTCAAAGGAGGATGAATCCTACTTTGAAGGAGGTAGTAAAAGAAGAATTACAAAAACTCCTTACCGCCGGTTTCATCTATGTTATTTTCGATAGCAAATGGGTGTCTCCTCTAGTAGTAGTTCCAAAGAAAGTTACAGGGAAATGACATATTTGTGTTGATTTTAGGGAACTAAACAAAGACACTCTTAAAGACTACTTTCCTTTTCCCTTTATTGACTAAGTATTAGATACCTTGTCAAGTAAGCAATATTTTTCCTTTCTTGACAGATACAGTGGACACAATCAAATCCTAATAGCACTTGAAGATCAGGATAAGACAACTTTTACATGTCCTTGGGGGACATTTGCTTATCGATTTTTGCCATTTGGCTTATGTAATGCACCCACTACTTTTCAGCGAGTAGTCTTAGGCATCTTTTCTGATCTTATACATGACTGTGTTGAGGTATACATGGATGATTTTACAGCCTATGGTAATACTTTTAAGAATCTCTTGACAACCTTGAGAAATTTTTGACCCGATGTCGAGAGACAAACTTATCTCTTAGTCATGAAAAGTGTAAAATGTTACTGACAGAAGGTATAGTTCTAGGACACCATATTTCTTCTCAAGGAATTAAGGTAGACCCTGCTAAGATCAAAGTAATAGTTGGCCTTCCCTCTCCAAAAACCTAGAAGGAGGTAAGAATATTTTTGGGTCATGCAGGTTATTATCTCCATTTTATTGAAAAATTTACAAAGATAGCTGCACCAATGTTTAAATTGCTCATAAAAGATGTAGAATTCCAATGGACAGAATCTTGTCAAAATTCTTTTTGAGATTTTAAAAGCTAAACTATCAGTAGCACCAATACTTAGGGGCCTTGACCGGACCCTTCCCTTTCATATATCTACTGATGCTTCTGATACAACCATAGGAGGAGTCCTAGGCCAAAAAGAAGGAAAATCACCTTATGCCATCTATTTTATTAGCAAAAATCTTTCTCCTGCCGAATTAAACTATACCATTACTGAGAAATAATTTTTGGCAATAGTTTATGCTATTAATAAATTTCGTCATTATATTACAGGGTACAAAGTTTTTTTGCACACCGATCACTTTACCATTAGATTCTTAATGAATAAACCAATCACCAATGGTAGAGTTACCCAATGGCTTCTCCTATTGCAAGAATTTAATATTACCGTCATTGATCAACCTGGTAAGGAAAACGTAGTAGTATATTTTCTTTCTCGTATACAACACGATAATGATATTAAACCTATTGATGATACTTTTCTTGACGAACATTTGTTCACTGTATTTGTTCAAACCCCTTGGCTTGTTGATATTGCAAACTATCTAGCGACTTGAAAGTACCACACCATTTGGCTCCATACGAGAAACGTTGCATAATAGTACAAAGTTCTAACTATTCCTGGGTTGATAATGACCTCTTTCACACTGGCCCAGATCTTATTATTAGAAGATGTGTGCAAGAGGATGAAATGACAGACATCCTCCGAGCATGCCATGATGGACCATGTAGAGGCCACTTTTCGGATAAACAGACAACATACAAAGTACTGCACTCTGGTTATTACTAGCCAAGCATTTTTAAGGATGCTACCAAGTATGTCAAAATATGTGATAGTTGTCAAAGAATGGGTACACCCACAAGATCAGACCAAATGCCTTTACAGCCACAGGTCATGATTGAGCCTTTTGAAAAATGGGCTCTTGATTTTGTAGGACCAATCTCTCCCATGTCTTGTAAAAAGAAATATATCGTGGTTTGTATAGATTATGTTACCAAATGGGTAGAAGCTAAAGCTTTGTTTAGGGCTACAGAGAAATCTGTAGTATAATTCATATATGAAGAAATATTTACTCAGTTTGGTGTACCCAAAGAAATTGTAACAGACCAAGGTACCTAATTCACTTCCAAATTAATGCAAGAGCTCACTACGAAGTATGGTATCCGACATTGTAAGTCCTCACCTTACCATCCTCAAGATAATGTCCAGGTAGAATCGACCAATAAAGTATTATAGGCTATTTTAACCAAGACCATTCAATTACATCATAAGGATTGGGCGGATAGACTTCCCGAGGCTTTATGGGCCTATAGAATAACATGGAGAAATACTACCGGACATACCCCCTATGAGTTAGTATATGGTAAACAAGTCCTTTTACCTATTGAATTTCAAGTTAAAACCTTTCGTATGGCAGCACAATTAGGTATGGATTTGGATGAAGCTTAGAAACAACGAATCCTACATATTAATGAATTAGATGAAATTAGATAGGATGCACTCCAAATAACCATGCTAATACAGAGTCAGCAGAAGCAATGGCATGATAAATTTATCAAGCAAAAGCAATTTAATATTGGAGATTGGGCATTACTATTCGATTCATGGTTTAAAAACTTTAAAGGAAAATTAACTACCCGTTGGTTGGGCGCTTATGAGGTAGTTACAGATTTTGACAATGGATCAGTAAAAATTAAACCAATTGATGGCTTAGAAGTTTCCTTTATAGTGAATGGACATAGACTTAGGCTTTGTCATCAACCAACATCCATACATGATTTCGTACAAAATATTTTACAGCACAGAGAAATGGAATTGATTGAAGAGGAAGTTTTTCCTCCTCCTCCTGATCCATGAAATTATTTGGGTTATCATCACTTGTATATATGTAGATATATTTTTGCTTCTATGAATAAATGAGAGTAATTTCTGATAAAATAAATTACATGCGACTCTTCTGCTTTCTATGTTCTTATGAATAAATTGAATCATCTAACAAGTGGTTTTGCAGTTTGATCATGGATACTTTATCTCTATAAGCAGCTCATGAAGTATTATCTGGAAAAGGTAATTACGCTCGCAAGGTATCTTGACTTTTCTTAATTTGTAGTTTGTAATGACAATTAAAGATAACTCCTTGCATATCATTTTTAACCGTTCCTTTTATGATTCGGATAGTTTCTGGTATTTTGATTCAAACATGTATATTTCTGATTTGTTATTTCAAATAGTGCTTGATAAGACCTATTTACATTGTCATTCATCTTGTGCCTATGGATTACTAATTCATCCTGTACTTGTTATCAAAACTTGTCTCTCAAATATCTCTTTGTGATAACTCGAGAGTAGGTGGAATTTTTACCTATGGGGAACATTACTTATCTCTTCTGAAAAGGATGGATTCTAAGGTTAAAGAACAACTTTAAGTTATTCTCTTTTGACATGATTTATGATGAAGGCCAGTATGAAAAGCTATTGGTAAGTTTATTTCTGTAAAATTGAATTATGTGTTTTAGCAGGGCTTAGCACGCTCTAGTACCAATCAGCTTCCATATATTTAATATCATTATATACAAGGGAAACCCGCCAGGGTACTAAATAGTCCTGCTGGCAGTGGGTCAATGCTAAGTAAAAATTTAAAAACAGGAAGCTCGATAAATGCAAGTAAACCCGCCGGGGTACTGAACAGGCTCGCTGGCAGCGAGACTATACTTGCATGGTACCAAGATAAACCTGCCGGGGTACTGAACAAGCCTGATGGCAGTGGGGCAATATCGAGTAAATAGGTTTGGTTAATGCACTACTATGCACATGATTCATAAAATAATGATCATATACAGGAAAATTTTGAAACATTATTATAAATAAAATGTTAAGTCCCATTCTCTTTACTGTCACTTGAGAATCGCTGTAAGTTGGGCTTGGACCTGGCCATCTAATTCAATCAATACCTAGGATGTTATAATCCTAGAAACGGGACCCATAGCTACATCTCTCACACACTCGGGGCTAAACTTAAATTATTTGATGATGACAAGATATCTTTATAATGAGGCATAGATGCCTAGATTTTCCTATGGCATTCTTTCTATTATATTATTATCTCTTTCTATGGTCTTTCTCTGGATTGTTATTTTTCATAAATATACATCTCTGAATCACTTTCCTTTACTACTTAATTTTTCTTTTCTTTATAAAATAATGACAGCATACTTACACTTTTCTTTATCTAAAATAAACTATTCTTCTCCTTTGCATGAGGAAATGCCATATCCTTGGTTTGGGGGTGGATTAGGATTGGATTAGGAAGATTTGGAACAAAATACTTGTCTGCTTTTATATTTTTATGACAAAATTGCTTATCTCTTACAAATATTAAAGTGTTTTTAGGTTATAACATGAAGCATGCTTTTACAGAAAAATATGAAGAAATTTGATGGAAGACTTTACGAAGGATCTGATTAATGATTCAGATAATGGCTGTGAATGAGATATTGTGGTATTATAGCATGGATGATTAAAATTTGTCAACCAAATTTTTGTTCTTGAATATAGTTTTATTTTTGTATGGATGTTTTGACCTTAAAATTTCTTTTGTTATCATTTTACTATTAGCATCTTTTTATCTAAATACACATGAAAACTATTTTTCTTGAATGACATTTATGCATTTGCGATATATGTTCAATCTGTCCGAAGTTTTACTTTGGACATGGTTGAACATGTTATAAACTTTATACATTTATTCATCAAATGCATATGCTTGTTAAAAGATACATATCTTGAATTTTGCTATAATAGTATGGTCTCCTAAGAAATCTAAATCTTATACTATCCCATCATCATTTTTTTCTATTTTGACATAAAATAAATATTCCTTTATAAGTTAAAGTTTAAATTCTTTCTTTCATTTGCCAAGTAGAAGGTAGTTACTAGCGCAACTTTGCCTTCTTTCTTAATCATTTTTCTTTTTCCTCAATGGGACCTGGCATTTCTCTGGTTTGGGGGAATGTTGAGCCTCATTTTGTTATCATTTTTGGCAATTAAATAACACATTTAAACACATATTTTATTCCCTTTAGTATGTTTTATGTCATATAGATCGTTATTTCGGCACAAGGTAAGAACAAATTTGATGTTATTATAGTTGTGGTTATTAATATCATTTTTATGATTTTATTAACTCAAAACTATGTTATTTAAAGCATATTTAATGTATTATTTGATATGTATATTTGTTTCTAGATTTTATAGTTCATTTGGGCAAATTAACAACAAAATGTATTCAGCCTTCCTTTTGCACCATATGTTCAGCTCACGATCCAGCTTGGTGTTCAGCTCGTCATCCAGCCGCTGCGTGAGATTCATTGATCATTTGCCATGTGTGCCCTAGATTGACGCACTATACATCCAACTCACAGTTCAATGTTCCATTTAGTTCGCCGTTCAGCTCGCTCATCAGCCTACGCGTTGTCCATAATGAGTTTTGGGCATTTAAACATGAAACAGTTTGTAAATCTCCTTCACTCGCCATCACGCCAACCATTTATGTGCAAGACCAATGCATTTAACTCATCCTCTGGAAGGATTGCCACCTAGCTGCTCGTTATCCATGCATTTAAAGGGATGGACATTTGCTGTTAACTCACGGCCTCCTCTGTTTTAATACTCAACTATCATAATCCTGTGCATTTACGGGATAGAACGACCTGCGTTCCACAAGACCGACTGTGTCGCTGCCCCTGCTCTCCAGAACATCACCAGTCTGCACGCTCACGTTGATAAGAGACCTGCATTCTAGAAACTTGCTATTGTGTACAAACCCGTGCTCAACACCAATCCATCCTCCATGCCAAGGAAGGGATTCACGCCACGATTAAGAGGATCTACCCACGCGAAGGAAGAATATCACGCCACACCAAGCACGCTATAGAAGCCTGTCCATGCAAAAGAAGGAGCAGACTCGTCACATTATGCCACGATCATGCTAAATGAAGAGCCATACCATGCGTTGGTTGCAAATCAATTATGTGCTTTAAATATTTCCTAAAATTAGAGAGCAGTCGACCTTTAGGGTCGACTTGCTCATCTCTTATGTAAAACTATATATATCAGTCTATGAATGAAGAGAAAGTTAGTTAGCTAGAGTCAGTCATAGTTTTTATAAACATTGTATTTTTTTTCTGAAGTTGAATAAAGAGTTGTATGCATTGCTATTGAAGATTGCGTTTGAGTAGGAGTTAGCAGGCCTCACCCCTGGTTGTTGAGAGGGCCCCTCATCAACCAGAGATTCATTAGCTTAGTTTTAATTCAATTCTTTCTTTTCTATTTTAGTTATTCTAGTTTAATTTCCAGTTTGTTTTCATTAGATGCTATTTTATTTCCTGTATTGTATTAACTTAGTTTTCTTTCAGTAGTTAAACAAGTATTTTATTTCCTGTATTGCATTAGTTTAGTTTTATTTCAGTAATTAAATAAGTAGATGCACACATAGTTTTTCTTTCAGTCATTTGCTTTCAGTATTTTGTTCTTAGTTAGTTGCTTTGAGTTAGTCATTTAATTCCAGTATTGCTTTCAGTTTTTAGTTTCAGACAAGTAGAATAGTTTATTTCCATTTGAATTTAGTTTTGGTTAGTTATGAAATGGTTTAAGTAGAATAGTTTCTTTTCATTTCAATGTAGTCTTGTTTATTTATTTCCCATTATTAATTTATTTATATAGAATAGTTTGGTTTCATTTAAATTCAGTTTTGTTTATTTATTTTTCTGTCATGAATTTGTTTAAGGTAATTTCCAGTTTGTTCAAGTTAATTTCTAGTTTGCTAATTAGTTTACAATGCAATGTTTTCTTTTTGTTTAAGAATTAGTTTGAAGTTAATTTGTTGATTAAATAGGTTTGTTTATTAATTCCATGCATTAGGTTTAGAACTGCATAACTTCAGCTGAAGAATTAGTTCATTTACGTTAGTTTTTACTATTTTTACTGTACGGACCGCCATTCAAATTGTCTGTCTAGTCTTCCATTCAGTCACCCTTTACAGAATTGCTGTTCAATCTGCCATTTAACCCTCGGTTCCATTTTTACTGTTTTTATGCATTTTTCAGATTGTTTTTAGTTTTGTTTTTTTCAATCTTTGGATTATATTTGTAGTTGGTAGTTTTATTTAAGCATTTCAATTAAAGTTTGGTTGTTTTAAGTTATTGATTAAAGTTTTATCATTTTTCTTTTACATATGAATTAAGTTGTTTTTATTTCCTTGAATATTAAATACTGATTTTGTTTTACTGTTGTTTTACGTCTTCGTTTGCATATAGAGTTTAGGGTTGGATGTATTATTTTTAAGAGAAAGTTAAGTTATTTGTAATCATTCATGTTTTTATGTGTGTATTGAAAAATAAAGTTTAAATATCTTTATTAAGTTTTCTAGTTGCTTCTGTTTATTATGTTTATTAAGTTTTCTACTTGCTTTTTCAGTTTTCTATTCTTTATAAGATAAGTTGTCTTTTACCCCAACCTTCTGCTTAAGGAGTAGTTAGTTGGTTATCTGTCATTTCAGTTGTTATAATTTCTTTTTATGTATGAGTTAGTGTATGAAGTTATAAGTATTATTGTTTATGTCTTTCTTTTCAGTGGCTTTTTAGAATTTGATATTCCAGTCCAGTCCAATTATTTAGATAATTTTAGGAGTTTGACTCGGTTTTTGATCTTTTGATGTTTTGTTTATTAAAATATCTCCACGACACCCTAGGAGCCTTTTTTACCTTTGCATATATTTTGCATCAAATCTAAGCTTACCAACCCTGGTTGATAATTAAATATTAGGTGAATTAATCTAATCGATATAACACCCAACATGAATTGATCACCGTCTCCATTTATAGGGCCCTCTGATATGCCTCCATCTAGGTAACATGATACTACATTCTAAATTGTGATTTAATTAGTTCCTTGAGGCCACCAATGAAACAATCTTTATAGAAAAAATATATTAAGTTCTCTAGACATATTCCTAATTTCTCAAAGATTATATGAAGTATGTGACTAACCATGTTTGGCATAATTTGGTAAGCCACCCTATATAGTGAGGATATCACTCATACCAAGCATGGAGAGCTTTAACAAATATACTCCATGCAATGTCTTTTCTATTTTTTTTTTATGCCACTCCGACCATTTCCATTGTTCTAGATATATATACAAGACTCCCACCCTAAGTTTCATCATGTCATCAATGATTCCATGTGGGAGAAGTAATGTTCCATTTGGTTGATCCATTCTGTTGGGTTAGAACCATGAAATTTGTTCAAGTCCACTTTAGGAAAATGGTTCTAGGATTTATTATCCATGGAGGGTGGTTCATGGTTGCGAGGATCACGAGTGGTTTACTATTAATTAAATACTATCGCGTGAGATTACGAAATATAGATTGTACAACATCACAATAGAAGTTATGAGTCATGTGCAAACCAATCCTATATCTAGATTCATTATCAATCCTCACTTATAATTATTTATAGAGATAGCATAAAATGAGAGAAGAAGAATATGAGACAAAACTAGAGAAACCTCTCTAGAACATTATTTCCATCGCTGTGCTTATTGAGCAAAAACCAACACAATATATAGGAGTTATCACATGCAATACCTTGGGTAAATACCATGGGCCCAACAAAGCATATGATTGGATCACAAATGGTATGCTTAGATTGGATCAATTCACCCATCAATAACATAATTACAAGTGTACACCCTAGATTGGACCATAATGAGGGTCAATGAACATGAGGGACCAAAGTTGGTGTCATAATGAGGTTCAATGAATCATAGGCACCATAAAGGACAAATAGGACCTAAAGTAGGTTAGGATAGTCTAAATAGGTGTGAACATATGCATGAGGTGGTTTAGGGGCTAGGTTTTGGACCATTTAATGAGAAATTTGACCAAATACAATGCATTAGTACCCTTGGTTTATACTTATCCCATAAAATAGGGAAATAGGGATCCTTCCTCAGTAATGCATGAGTTTGACTCCCCATAACAAGGAACTTGGGCGCACTTGTGGAAAAACATGATATTATTGCATAACTTCTAGTCAAGTGTGGACAAACTATGGTCCAAGACACTGAACTAGGCATTAGAACCATTTCCACACTAGGTAGAACAACATGAAGGTCCATGGCATAGATATGATGAGATTATTGTTCTAACACCCCCCCTTAAGCCTAAAATGGTAGTGAGAAAATAAAATAGGGCCCAAGAAACAACGCTTATGGTCACCATTTACAACAATTTATTTGTCCATGTAAAAATGACGAAAGAGGCAAAACCTCATGGGGGAAATCCTCCCTTAAGAATGGACATGGTGTTACAGAGAAAGATTCCTATGGCTTGGGGTGGACCACAACAGACAATATGAAACCAGAAATCAATCCACTTCAAATATTCTAAAGAAATAAACAAGTCTAATGCTAAGTGATGAGAAGTGTACCTTATTCCGGATGTTTGTAGCAAATCCCCATTGAGCTTTCAATCACACTTGCACCTACATTTCATTCTCAACAACAATGAAATAAAAAAGCATGATAGGTATTAAGTGTTAGAACCTACTATAGCATATATCAATCCAATATATAATCAAAGAACATACATCCATGGATAAAAATATTCATAGTTACACATATAATGGACGAGATATGGGTATTTCTATTAAATATAAACAAAGATATAAGTGACAAACTTTGTCGGCACCTCACTAAAATTGAGAAATCGAGTCCTCCATCTAGGCCTCCACCTCTTCAATCCTCCGTATCAATGAAAATATCACAAAACAATGACAAGCTTGGGAAGAGCATCAATGGCTACTCAAAGGAAAAAGGGATGTAGACTCAAGTATGCAAGAATGGGGCACAAATCCACTATAGCTTCTTTTCTCTCACAAGTTCTCCTCCTCTAATGCATCTAGGTAGCTCAATATATATCCCTTCAATAGGATTTTAAGGGTTGAGTTGGAGCATTTCTAGGCATATGGAAGGCCAATAGTCAAGTTATTCGTTACTTGATGAGGGAAAACTCCAAATATTTTATTTTTGAGCACATTTCTCGATGTAAACTGTTCAGAGTGGAGTTGCGTGTACATGCGGTCTGTAAGCTGGTGACCTACGTATACCAATAAATAATACTTTTTAAAGGGATTTTTTGGATCATCAAAGTTATACTGAGCAAAGGGGGTCCAAAGAGTCTGCATAGGGACATGGAAGGCCATAAAAAACATGATCTACCAAGTGTGGTAAAATGATCTATAAAACATGGCACATAGATGATCAAACTGTATTCAATAGGTCTTCTTATTCACTTAAATGAGCTGAATGAAAACTTTCTTGGTGAGATACTTGGTGAAGATGTTGTGGATGCCAAGATCATGCATTAATGCATCAATGTGTTGTAAACAAAGAAGATGTGGAGAGGCCCCTTGAAAATCATCATTTGATGATGGAGGAGCATCATAAGAATGCATATTTCTGAAAACATACTCTGATATAAAATCATAATCAATAATGGAAAATATATCTTTGCAAACTCCTTCCCAAAGAGCATCAAAAGACTCAACAAAATTAGCTTCTTGTGGAGCTGCCATATCATGAATTAAACCATGTATCTTCTTCCCAAACTGATGAAACACCTTCATAAATATGTAAAAAATCTCACAAGGCTATGAAATATCATAATAGGAGTCATATAGAGCATAAAATATCAGAGGTATAGTGTCTCCATGAGCAAATGGGTCCATAGTAGGAAAAGAGTGGGAAACTAGATCACACTGACAATTGAGCGAACTTGGATGGTCTGGATACTTGAAATTTGAACCATAGGTGGTGATATTAGGTCCAAACATGTGGAACAACAATACCATTATGGAAATACATTATGGAAAATGAAATTTATTTCCAAACAATAAATTATATGCAAGACATAAAAATAACATAGGCAAATGACACAATATTGGAAACAATGCAATTGTGAGATTTTCCAACTGGAGAACTTGGGGTTTGTAGGGTATTTTGGGTATCAAACGGTTGGGGAAATTAGTTTAAGGTCATAATAACCTGAATATAATCCTGCATATTACCTTCAAAATAACAATAGGAAGGATCTTAATGGAGTGGGAAAGAGATTTTAGAAGACAAGTCAGAAACTAGTGAGAAATGACTAGTATTGGGAGGAAACTTTGATGAATTGTTTGGGGTTTCTTCCAAGGAAGGGATGGAGGTTTCAGAACATTCTATATCATAATGTGAATTATAAACAAAAACATCATATATAGATACATTATAAATTGGATTTACTCTAGCACCCAAAGCATACAGGTGTTTACCATCTTCTTGTTCCAAAGAGAGCCTGCCTTCTTCTTTTCTTGAAATTTTTTGAACATTAGTATTATTTTATTCAAGCAAATTGGTCATGATTTACATATGTTTTATTAAACAATATTTATAATTAAGAGAACCTATACAATAACCACACTTGGGTTTCTCTCTCTTTCTCTTCATCCTCTTGGCTTTGGAATCCTCATCAGCAGAACTTGAGTTTTCTTCATCTGAATGCTTATTCTCCTTCATTCTTTTCTTTCCTTTGGATTTAAAATTTATGAAATTAGTAGCTCCATGAGAGGAAAGAACATGGTACTCTAAAGAAATCAAAGTCCCAATTTTCACAAGCTTATCTTTCTCTTTGGTGAGAGAATCTATGAATGTATCCAAGGAGGGCATCCTCCAATTTCGAACAATAAGCATTGTAGCATGGAATGTAGAAAAAAATACTGAGTATTCAGGATATAGTTTGGATAGAATGGAAAGTATTAGCTGCTCCTATTTCTTCTCAATGCCACACTGTTTGCGCCAAAGCACTAGGTTCTTGAACTTTGATATATCTCTTCCATAGTTTCAAAACTCCATAGACTCAATGAGATCAACTCATTCTCCAATAGATGACCTCTCATATAATCTTGCTTCCCAAAAAATGACTCAATATTGATCCATACTTAATTTGGTGTAAAATCATTTTCAATATGGAGTAGGATATCTCAAGAGATAGAGAGACAAAGCAAACCCTAAGCTTCATCAAGCCTATTGAACCACTTATCTTTTTGGGAAACAACATTTGGCTTAGGTTCAAGCCCCATGGTGACTTTGTAAATACCCTTACTTTGAAGTTGGATGATCATGTGGGAATTCCATTCGAAGTATATGAAGGGTGTAAGAATCATGGCTTGATCCATACTGTGTACTCTAGTGATGACAATAACATGCAGAAAACACTCAAGAAAGACTAGGAAAATTGCTCTGAATCAGACTAGCTCTGATACCATGTGAAATTTGGATTGCACAACATCACAACAAAAGTTCCGAGTCACGTGAAAACCAATTCTAGATCTAGTTTCAATAGCAATCCTCATGCATAATTATTTCTAGATATAATAAAAAATGAGAGAAGAAGAATATGAGACAAAACAAGAGAAACGTCTCTAGAGCATTATTTCCATTATTGTGCTTATTGAGAAAAAACTAGTACAATATATAGGCATTATCACATGCAATACCTTGGGTAAATACAATGGGATACAAAATACCATGGGCCCAACAAATCATATGATTGGATCACAAATGGTAGGCTTAGATTGGACCAATTCACTAATAAATGACATAAGTTAAAGTGTAAACCCTAGATTGGACCATAATGAGGGCCAATGAACATGAAGGACCAAATTTGGTATCATAATGAGGTTCACTGAATCATAGGGACCAAAAAGGACCAAAAGGACCAAAATTAGGTTAGTATAGTCTAAATAGGTGTGAACACATGCATGAGGTGGTTTAGGGGCTAGGTTTTGGACCATTTAATGATAAGTTTGACCAAATACAGTGCATTAGCACCCTTGGTCCATACTTATCCCATAAAACAGGGAAATCTGGTGCCTTTCTCATTAATGCATGAGTTTGAATCCCCGTAACAAGGAACTTGGGCTCACTTGTGGACAAACATGATATTATGGCATAACTTATAATCAAGTGTGGAAAAACTATGGTCCAAGACACTAAATTAGGCACTAGAACCATTTTCACACTAGGTAGAACAACATGAAGGTCCATGGAATAGAGATGATGGGAATATTGTTCTAACAAAGATGTTTCTTCCTAGTGTGGATAACTTTGGTTTGTATTACAAGGGATTTCTTCATGAGGTGATTGTCAATCCATTGCTTCATATACACTTGCGAACTTATGATCCAACGTCTTATCCAAATTATAGTATATGATGCTTATTTCCTCCCAAACTTGGTCATTATTCTCCTAGATTTTTGGCCCAAGGAGCCTTGTATTGTTTATCTAGTGCATTATTATTCATGGAATTAGAGAGAGTGTTCATGTTTCCCATGGTATTTCTAGGTGGTAAATTAGAATGAGGACAATTCATGATGGGGTGTTTGGGGTAGAGTAAGGTCTATAGGGTCTAAAGATGAGGGAGTGTCAAATGCGATATCTCTTTGATATACATGCATGGTCCAATAGTAGTAATCAACCCAATATCTCAAGACACTAACTAAAGAGACTTGAGTGTACCCTTCACTTTACTACTCAACTACCCAGGTACTAGAGAGATCTCCCTAAGTGTTTTTTTTATGTACTATTTAAAAAAGATGATTGATCAGTTCATATAAGGTTGGTTTTAGGTACATATAGAGGAATTTTGATATACCCAAGGGTATGTGGAAGTGAGATTCCATATACAATTGTTATATACTAAATTACTACTTAAAGGGATACCAATAAAGGTTACAATGATGTTCAATAATGTGACTTATTACCCCTTGTATTTTTTCATTTATGCTTCCCCAACCAGAGGTTTATCCAATGAATGGAAAATATCTTTTTTATTTAAAGATGTCAGGACATGTATCTAAAAGTAAAAATAAAAATTTGAGCTCGTTAAACCCAGAAAGAGATCTACAATTATTGGAAAATAACTTACTTTTCAAGGTAGGGTTTGAGGGATTTTTTTTTGAAATAAGCATAAATCCTTGTAAAACCCTGATTTTGAGATGGGTTTGAGGCTTATACAACTATGAAATTTTTGCACCTACATTGTGTTCAAAAAATTGTTTTGTATTAGTTTGATATGTCTACTCTGTAATGCCATAGGTTTTATTGAATTATGATGTGCTAAGGAAAAATTATGGAAGTTTTCCCTACACTAGTTGATTTTGGCCTTCTCAAAAGAACGAACTTGTACAACCTATACCACATCCAATTTTTTATATATGAATATGAAATGTTAGTGCAAAGTGGAGACTAGGGTTCTTGCACATGGGATTTTCAATCCCATTAAGGGGGAATGTCTCACCCAAAGCATAACCACGATCAATGAAAAATGGGGAATAGTTAACTATATGGTTGATTTGTGGTTTTAAAACAATAAACATTTCAACATTATTCAACATATCACAACAAGACTTAAACATATTCACCATTCATCCATTGAATTCAGAATTGGAAACAAAAATTAAACATCACAGAGAAATGCATACTGCAAAATTTGAAAGGGGTTCAACAATCTCTTTCATTGTATCACAAGATATTCATTACAACAACAATATTATGGCCTCATTGTTACATTCACCACATAATTACCTATTACGGTATGCATAGTCATACTACTGAACCCAAAATCCTATTACAAAACCATGTCATGAGTCCATCTATCTCTGTCTACTACCGGTTCTTCTAATTCTCGGGTCTCTAGTATTGTATGATTGTGTGTGGGATCTCTTCGTTCTCTAGTTGTTCCCTCTCCGTCTTCCCCCTCTTCTTCTTCATCTCTCGCTTCCTTTTGTACTTGTGCCATAGGTCCAAAACATGTAAAAAATGCTTGTGGTTGTTACTCTTCATCGACAACTACCACAACTATTGGTACTTTCTGCTACTTTCGATACTCTTCCATGGCTTCCTTCCTTTCCATGACTACCTTCCTTTGAATTCTCTTATTCCACTTTCTTATCGGTCCACTTCAAAAGTGAAGGCACCAATAATCCCTAACCACAAAGGTCGACTCGCCCTTGAGTCAACTTTGCTTTGAGAATGATTCCTCCTCTTCTTCAATAGTTGGTCCTTCAAATGAAGGAGCCAAATTTGGTACTTGACAACATTGGATCGACGCATCTGGTAGTAAAAAACATCGGTATTTAGCTTCTATTTTAGTTTCCTCAAATGGAAAATATGAGATGTTGATTAAAAAAAAGGCCTACTAAGAACACAAAATCCTCTTGGCTTGACAATTGAATCTTTGTCTTTAAAATATTTGTATTTGTGGATTTCATGATAGCCAAAAATCCATCGTCTACATGTTCAACAAGAGACCAAAATATTGGATATGGTTTACTGAGCATAAAAAATACTAAGAAACAAGGATGAAGCACAAGATCTGGACTTAGAGAGGAAAATGACTTAGTCTTGGATTGTAGGGCGTCACTCTATCAAACTCCCATAAGATGTAGTAGTGGAAAAAAGGGGCTTGACAAAGTGAGTTGTGGCAGGAATCAAAGGGGAAATCCACATTCTTAGAACATTGAACTCTCTTGAAATTTTTAGTTACTATGGGCCTTGCTATTCCTACTGGGCATTGAGCTTTGAAATTTTCAGCTATAGTGAACAATGCATGGCGAAAATCGACGGGGTTCTCTTGTGAGGAATTTTATAGCGTCTCATATAACAAAAAAGGAATAAATATCAGGTCAGGTGGAACTATTTGCATGGTTTCAGCAGGATGATGCATGGGAAAAATGACAGTGGGTGACAAGGGATGTTAAGTCTCCTTTTTATAGGTAGGGACATTTTGATGGGGTGGAATTTCATGTGGCCCAGGTTTGGATATGAAATTATACATCAAGAATTTGGGTATGAGATAGGGATATCATGATGGACCTTTCACAAGTTGGAGATAATAGTTTAGGGAATCAAATGTGCAACAACTAGATAATGATGAAGGATGCATCGTATGGGTGGGAAAACTAGGTTGTGGCTGAGATGAGATGGTTGATATTTCCATGATGCCACACTCACTGAGATGAAATGGTTACAGATTCACATGAATGACCCTCAATATGAAGTAAAATATGGCTATACTACTGCACTAGAATACTAACAAAAGCTAACTGATGTTATGGGGCCCTCCCTTACCACAATTGCGTCGACTAACTTGCAACTAAAAGAAACTGCAAAAAACCATCTAAAGCCTTAAAAAGGAGCATAACTGAACTAAGAATAGAAATAAACAAAATATAACTCCTAACTAACTCATTCCAATAAGAAAGATTAGTCTTTTGCAGAATTACTGATAAGAAACATAGGGCTTCAGGCATGCACCATTCACCCATCTTGAATGAAAAATACCATTAAGATGTGAAAGCTTTGCAGCTCTTGAATCTTTGATTTCTGAAACAAAAAATGGTCCTAGTCAATGCATATGTAACTTTCTATGATTCTTTAGAAATTTGTTGTCATACAAAAGCACATTGTTTCTTATGGAAAATTTCTTCTTCTTAATGTGGAGATCGTGCCATTATTTATACCTACCTTTATTTATTATTGCATGGTATTCCACCATAAAAAAAGCTTCATTAAGTTCCATGAGTTCCACAAGTCGTTCCATAATCGATTCTTCTTTTGTCATCTGTGTTGTGTTCACAATGTAGAAACTTGGGATGATGAATTCTGCAGGAACCATTGCTTCTATGCCAATGATACACCAACTGAAGTGGAGTCTACTTACGGAGATTTTTGGTAGTAGTCCTGTAAGCCCATAACAAAACTAGAATATGCAAATCCCAATCATCTTTATTTGTATAATAGACTTTGTTTAGGCCAATCTCTAATATTTTGTTGAATACTTCGACCATGCAATTTACCCGAGGGTGATAAGGCCTCTCTTATGATGATGAATCGAGAAATCGGTAGTTAAGTCCTCAATTTTATTATTCATAAAATTATTTCCTTGACCACTAGTTAGAATTATAGGGCACCCAAATCAAGTTATAAGGTTTTCATAAATGAATTGAGCAGATGTTTTTGTGGAACAATCTTGGACTGCTACAGCTTCAACCCACTTGGTTAAATAATCTATTGCGGTAATAATATAGTGATATTTGGAATGCTTCACTTGTGGATGGATCGCTCCTAGAAAGTGAATTTCCCACTTCTCAAATGGTTTCAATGCTCAGATCATACTTAGTGGAACTTAATCTCTACAAGATGGTCGACCAACATGTTTACATACATCACATTTCCTTGTGTACTCCTTAGCATCCTTGAATAATGTAGGCCACCATAACCCAACCTGAAGTACCTTCCTTCCTGTATAATTTCCACCAACATTTTCTCCTACAACTCTTGCATGGAATTACCATAATATACTATCATTCTTATGATCTAATATGCATATGCACAAGATGCCATAAATCCCTAGCTTATATAGCCAACCCGCAATGAGCTGATATTATGCAACTCTAACAAGTAAGTGTCTTTTTTTTTTCTTGTATAGAGGAATCAACAACTGGAAGGTTTCGCACTTGCATGCCACAGGGTTGATTCCCGTCACTACCACTATAACCCCTGAGCAGCCTACCCGACTCCCCCTGGCACTGCACGGGAAACTGCCTTTCTGTACGGGGGGATTTGAACCTCCCACCTGCTTAACAACCTCTATGCCTTAATAAACGTAGAGTTGGCCAACAAGCCAAACCCATTGGGGGTCAAGTAAGTGTCTCTTCAACGTGGAATAAAATTCATTTAAATATTTTATTGTACTGAGAAAAAAGGTGATTTATTCGAGGTGATTTGGAACAAATTCTATTCTTAACAATGCAGCGTCTAGCAATTGATCATTGAGTGGCCAATCAAACTCTCCTGATTTTATATGTGAAAAACCATGGAAAAACTTGGCACACAACTTCTTCCAACAATAATTTTTTTACCTTGTTTGTTCATGGTGATACCAAGCCTTCAAAACACGACCAATCTCTTGGAAGAATTGGTGAACCGATAACTATGGTTTCAATCCTTCTGATTCCCATTGTTACTCACACAATTCAATTTGCTGATAAGGGCTAGTCTCTCCCATATAAACTTCTTTCACCATGTTATCATGTAGGGATGGTTTAAAACTAATCATCATAGTGAGATGAGTGGTATACTAGTCAGGAAAATCATCATTGTGTGTTTCACTCCATCTTGCAGGAGTCCCTCTAAGTGTTGTGTCTAGGACATTCATTCAATATTATTCCTATACTGAGGAATCCCTTTATTATAGGAACGTGTCCAATCCATTTGTTCCATCATATGTTGGTGCCCTGCTGAAGTCTATGCCAATCCATCTGATCGATTTTACCATTGCTTGATGTCTATATAATAAATCATGGCGCCTATTCTTCCAATTATCCCAAGCATCTTCAGGATCAATGTTAAATGGATGGATACTTCACCAACTCATGGAAAATTTTACAGTTGGATTTATGTAGTCATCTATCTGCACTACGATAAAACAATATATCCCATCTAGGACATCTTGTTCCATATTTTTTTGGATTGACTCAGTATACAATGCCCCTTGATGTGGATCTAGTGGTTGCGCCACCTTTATCCCATCAATTTCAAAGGTCATCATCTTGTTCTTTAGATAAATTATAACATAGTTCTCATAGGCCCAATCAATTCTAAGCAATTTTGGATAAGTATCTATCTCACCCTTAATTTCAATTACCTCAAAATCTATAGTGGTTATGACACCTCCTGAATCCACTTCAGCATTTTCTAGTCGACTGATGGGGAAGATACAATAGTACTTTTCACAGATTTTGACATGCTTCACAATTTATGAAGTTGGCTACTATCCTTGCATGATATTCACATTTGGCGATAAGCTTAGGGAATTATTCTATTATATGAGTGATGGTGGAACTATAGGTAAACCACAGTATTTTGGGAAAAGGAAAATCACGGGCCAAATGACCGATTTCATTACAATTGTAACATAAGAATGGTCCTATGTGACCACCTCCCCTTCCATATTTGAAACCTCCTTCTCTTCCAGCTCCAAAAACTCCTTCTCTCTTGACTTCAAAATTTCCTCCTTTTCCTTGCCCTCCTATCCATTAATATTGATCTGTAACTTGGAATAGATCAGTCTAACCCCTCTATGCGGGAATCTAGAGATATAAAATTCTTAGTATTGTGTGTCACGGACCCAAAAAATTCATAGTAGATTGTATTGGGTATTGAAGAGTACTTATGGTACACAGGATGCAGCCATTCGGAGAACCTGTTTGGGGATTAGGATATCATGATGGCCTTCCTATGGAATGAAACATGTTTTCTACGACAATATATGCAACTGTTGCACTAGGCCCAACATTGAATGGTACTCCAAGCGGAAGTTTTCCTCCTCTCTTCCTTGGACACTCTGAAGCATATGTCCTTTTGTAAGGAAGCTAGTGTACCATACTTGTGATTGTTTTGCTTTTGGTGTATTCATATTTTGGATCCTCTCAGTTATTTTTGATAACCTATGATGCACTTGTGCTAGTTCACCAAAATAGGATGAAGTGCCTATACTCATTCCCATTCCCATATAGTTTGGATAGTTTTCCATAGATTCAATATTCATTGCTTTCTCCAAAGTTCTATTGGGAGAGGCTATTGCTTGTTGCAATAGGGGTATCTTATTCAGTGGTAATAGGCCTTGAATGAACCATTCTTTTTTATGATCCTCACAGAGTGTGTTTTTTAGTTTTGTTAACACATATTTGAATTATTGTGCATATGCCCAAGTTGATTCCCTAGTTCTTTGTATGATTTCTCTTACTTCCATAACACCCTGCTACTCTAATTTAGGTTGTGAAAAATTATACAAAAAAAATGTATTTGGTTTCTTCCAACATGGGGGACGACATGTTTGGAACTTGCCTCTCAACAAGTCTCATTTACCATTATAAATAATTTCCACAAAGGAACGCCTAGAATTCCACCAATTTGGATGCCACTAGAGTTGATTTGGAATTCCATATTGATTCACATAAACAATAATGTTGTATCATCTTCTCCATTCCCCCAAAACTATGGGAACCTCAACGAAGGTCCTATCAGAATTCTTTCCATAGGTGTTGTACGTGTTGTTTTAGTTTGGGTTCCTACCAATAGAAACCCTTGGGTTCCTTGCTGTATTAAAAAATTAAAACAAGTTTGTCGAGAGCTACTACTACTTCCTCCTACTAATGAAATGATTTGAGAACTATTACTACCACTACTCATCTGACTACACTAAGGAAATTGTAACACAATATTGCAAGAATTTATTACCAGACTTTGCAAGGGAGCCTGGGGTCATTCGGGAGGGTTTTAGCTCCATTTATTTCAGTTCCTTGATCAATGAGGGGTTAAATTTCTAGGGTACTTTCATTTTTCATAGGTCCTAATAGTTCTTGATGATCCTCATTTGCATTCAGGACTAATTCTAGTGTTTGATGAAACAATTCATTACACGAAAATTGGTCGTTATGATCCTTATTTTCATTGGTGCCTTCCACCTAGCCTCCTCTTAATGGGATGTCTGGCATGTCCATTCCCCGTTCTCTTAATTTTGTGCTATTCAATTCTTATCTCCACTTCACTTGACGTAGCTCCCCTCAAATTTCTTCACTATCCTTCCCTTTCATTTTATTTTCTTCCAGTTGTCTGCTTCTTCTCTATTCTTCTTTTAGTTGGTCTTTTAAATTTTGTTCTTTAATCACTGCTCTTTGTTCTAATTGCTTAGCCCTGGAATCAACATAGTCAAACCCCTACATTAATGATAGATATACCTTTCAGAAATTCTGGTATTATTTGGAACCTGCTACGGTGCGGTTTGAGAGTGAAGGAGTTGTTTCATGAGAGCTGCGGAAACAAAGTCGATCAAGATCCAACCATGAGTGCAAAGAGGGGTCTGACCTAGAAAAGGAAGTCGCTGGAGCAGATCTAAGGCCGATGCATTTTTCCATGGAGGGATGGCGATGTTAGGAGGGGGAGAAAACCCCTCCCTTTCTTGGACCTATCCTGGAGATACTCAAGGTAATGTCACAAATCAATTGGATCATGATTTATCCAGGGAGAGGGTGAAGGAAACATATAGAAAGAAGATGAGGGGGGGTTTCTTACCCTGATCTGCAGAAAACCCATCTCTACAAATCACGTATGAGAAGCTGAGAGATCAAGTGAATTAATGGAATGAAAATCCCTAATCAAAAGGTCATTGGCATTTGGCCAAAAGAGAGGGATCTACTCCAGTGGATAAAGGGAACATGGAACCCGATAGGGCACTATGATCTACATCTGGGAGTAAAGGGTCTCTTCAGAATCATTTTCTTCAACCAAGAAAATTGCGATCGAATCTTGATTGGGGGGACCATATTTATTTTATTCAGTTGGGTTATTACTCAGTCCCTAGAAGGAGAGGTTTAAACCCTAAAACAAAAGATCGGAGTATTGCCCCCATCTGGATTAAGGCTCTATTCGCTCCCTTGTGAGTATTGGGAACCAGAAATTCTAGAGGCTATCAGGAATACCCTAGGGAAATTTGTGAAGGTGTTGCACCTGCAACAATTTCCCAAAATTCTAAAAAAATTTGGGACCCCCCTTTTTTCTTTGAATTAGTTAGTTCTTCTCTTGGTTTCATTTTTTTGATTTTAGCATATGGATTTTGAAGCGCCTTTTCGAAATTTGAGTGCTATCAATTGACTGGTTTCTCATCGTTTAAATGCTTAAGGATTTCCATCTTAAATTGAGCTCCTTTTTCTCGGTTTGAAAAAATCCTTCAAGAGTTTTCTTGTATCGGGAGGTATTTTATTTGACTGTCCCGCCGTTGCGGGTGTTTCCCAGCTCTTAATTTTCTTTTTTACGCCGCCGTTGCGGGTGATCCTCATATCCTGAGTTTCTTTTCCGTCTTGCCGTTGCGGGTGTTGCCCAAAACTCGATCGTTTCTTTTCCGCCCCGCCGATGCGGATGATGTCCGGATCTCGTTTGTTTGTTTGGCGCCGATTGTTGCGGAGATGGTTATTTTATTTTCGTTACGATGGAGGCGGATGAATACTCCCACTTCCGCCGTTGCGGATCATTGAGATTTCCATGTTTTCATTATACCGCCGACCCGTGCTATGTAGAGTGTCTTTTTCCTCGTGCGGACAATGAAGTATGGAGGATGATCCGCCGTTGCGGGGGGGGGGGCGGACTCTCGGTCAGCCGACCAATGTATCCGCCACCGCCCGACTGCGTTTCTCGATCACATGACCTATGTTTGGCGTTGCGGGTGATGAAGTATGGAGGATGGTCCGCCGTTGCGGAGAGGGTTGAGCTTTAGCCGCCCGACATAACTTGCTTGATCGCTCCGATTGAGTTGACCCGTCACACATGTGGAGTCTTATATATACGGTGGGCGTGTTTTGGTTTTTTATTGTTGTTTTTCGCCCAAGCCGTCGCAATACGCCCCGCGCTGTCAACCTCGCGAATTTGGTGGAACCCCGTGCTCGTACCTTCGTCCAGCTGTTGACTGGGAGCTCGATCGTTGACGCCACTTCAGTTGTGCATTACCGCCAGGTAGGATATTTACCTCTTGTATTTTCAAGGTCTCGGCTGGGTGACTTATGCTGTTGTGGAGTTTTGTCAAGATTACGGCCCGTTTTTCTTTTTTGCCCGCATACAGAGTTTTTTTTAACCGCGGCTAGGGTTGTCGTTTTCGTTTCCCCAGTTAGTTTGCACCCGCGTATTATTTTTATTATTATTTTGGGGTTGGATAGCTTGTGCGGTTAGAAGGGGGGGGGGTCTGTCCTTTTAAAAGCCCATGTCTTTATTCCCCTCGGCCATTTTGGTTTAGCTTAGAGCAAATGGAAGAAGACACAGGTGCAGGCGGCGGTTATGCCGCCTGCACCTGGTCTGGTACCTGTAATAATGGGGTTCGTAACTACTTCGATGAGGTTTTCAATGAAAGTTTCATGGTAGATACCCGACTGATCATTTCCCCTATGCACTTGCCCTTTTCCTCGAGCCCTAACCTGTGCCCACGCCGCGCTGTTCGCCGTTTTCCACCCCGCGAAACCCTAGGGCTGCGCCGTTGTCGATTGTTTGCGATTTGGAGTGAAGAATGAATGGTGATACTGGTGGGAGCGCCATGCGCGAAATGTTGTCATGGGTGCCCGTAGTTCATGGCCGCACTGATGTAATTAGTGTGTCCGCGAGAAGCACGAGCTTTTACTATTTTTTTTATCCCTATTAAAACCATGTCTGAGTTCGGAGATTGATAGTCGCACCTTGCGTTTGCATTGCATATCATTTCCTTGGTAGAAAATGGCATATTGAAAAATTATGTAGTTTGACCGTTTGATGGAGTAAATCTTTTAGTATTTATGGCTCATTATGCTGCAGAAATAGTCTGAGTTTTGGATAAATTGGTTGTGCATACATGTGAAGTTTGCTTTCTTACACATTAATATAGGCAAATAGTACAGCTCAAAAGATTGCATGTCTAGTTTAATCTTTTAGCCTGAAGAGCCTAGGTCTGAAGATTGTTATAGTCATAATAGATTTGAGAAAGAATAAACTGATACACATTGTATGGAAATCCAAAACTGCTTAAAGGTTTTAATGTTTATACTGCAGGAAGAAGTTACAACGTCCAAGAGACAGAAGAAGAAGGCCCCAGCAGTAGAGGAGGTGCCAGCAGCAAAAGTAGAAACAAAAACTGAGTACATTTATGAGGACACCCAATGTGTCACAGGGGTTGAGCCTGAATACAAATGGGGGGACATATACAGGATGATCTCTCGTAGGGAAGTCCCAGATATGGGCCTGGAGGAAGCACCAATTTACGCAAATATAGAAAAATCATCCATTATGAAGATTGCCACCAGGCCCGAGCTGTTTCCATGCCCGGAAGTGATGAGATGGGTCCTCCCAAACACAAACCATGGCTCAATGCTTATCTGTAATGTTGAAGGTCGGGGCTATGCTGCCTTTAGCCCTGGGTATGTGGCCTTAGCTTACCACCTGCCGGAGCCTCAGCTCTTCTTAACAAATGAATGGTTGGACAATCTCAGGATGGATTTGATAGAAACCATGAGGAGAATGCTATTACCAGGGAAGATCTATAGACATAGAGCTATTGAAGATTATGACACAGCCAGCCTTAGAGCCCCTTACAGATTCATAGCTCTAATGCTGAATAGGATCTTCGGGAGGGATAATGGCAGATTATTCAAATTCGAATGGATACCCCTGATTTTCCATGTGGCCACAGAAGGGACCATCTTCAACTGGTCCAGCCTGGTATCTAGTAGTCTATCTTCTTGTATAGCTGTAGCAAAAGGAGGAGTAGAACATAAAAAATCCGAGTTTTATATGAGCTCGATCCTGATTGACTGCATACTATGCCACCAGCCCTTCCCCGGGCTCAAATGTGTTTGGGACGGGGACAGAATGCCCGTATATGCAGCCTACAAGCTACTGGGGGCTCATCAATACCATAGTTATTATCGAGAAATCTGTGAACATTTTATCATGCCTCTGCACACTCTTATCTTCCAAAAGGAATGTGACTGCATGTCTGAAGAAGCTATGCAGGTAGTAGAGGAGTATGGTGATTATTTCTTGACAGAGAACGAGATGTATCTTAGAATGTTTGGTGGGTCAAAGACACCTTATCTGCTTCCCAAGTATGCAACAGATTATATAATCCATAAGGAGGCTGTTAGACAGGTGTTTATTGACGGAGTTGGTCATTTCTTATTCCAAAAAAAGAAGGCTGTCTATCCACCCTTACCATTTAAGTTAGGCGGCTACAGTTTCGCCAATGTGAAACAAGCTCCAGAATTTATAGAGGAACTAGGGAAGTTCCATTTTGGGGAGATGACTTTCAGAAGAAATGACACTCATGAAAGGATGGCATAGCATTGCAGGAAGCACAAAGTGTTTTATGAGTACACCCATCATTTTTACAGTGATGAATCCATTTTCAGGAGGGCCCCGAACATGACAGCGCTCAGTAAGAGATTCAAACCGAAAGGTGGAAAAGGATCGGAACAAGAGAAGACTGAGCAGGATAAGGCTGAAGAAGCAGCCAAAAGGATAAGAGAAGAAGCCCAAAGGCTAGAAGAAGAGGCTGCATAGTGGCTCCGGAAAGGAGAAGAGGAAAATAAGAAAGCTGCCCAGGACGCAGCTGAACGAGCAAGGGAAACCGCCAGAGAAACAGAGGAAGCTGCTAAGCAAGCAGCTGAAGAAGCTCAGAGAAAACTGGACGAAGAGCTTCGAAAACAGGAAGCTGAGAAGGCGGAGCTGACACAACGGCAGGCTCCTGGATCACAAACAGAGCAGAGCTAGGGTGAGGAAATCCCTGAGGTTCAAACCCTTCAAATGCCCACTACCATCACTCCTACTACCCCCACGCTGCAGTTAGTACCCTTTGCATAGAAAAAAGGGGAAGAAGTCCCTGATTTCAGCACAGTATACTATGATAGGGCTACCAGAAGGATTATGAGGAGAACTGAGAGAAAGGTAGAGGCTGAAGGAATGACCAGTACAATGATAACAGATAAAGCCATGATGGTCGGGACAGATAAAGATCCAAGGTTTGTCATAAGGGCTGGGAAGGTAGCAATACATGCTACGGAGGATAACATAGACCGAATGATGATCGAGATAGAATTATCCAAGAAGACCTCCGCTCAGCTCAAGGACACCCTGAGAAGGGAAAGAGAGGACGACAATAGATTGAAAAGAAAATATGAGCATGTGCCTAAAGAAATGGAGGCCACAAAGAGTGAAATCCAGGCCATTCAACAAGAAGCACAAGCGAAAGAAACGACACAAGAAGCCCTGAGAAAAGCACAGCAGGAGATTCAAGATTTAAAGGATGAAAAGGAGCAGCTGAGGGTAAAGATAGAAGACCTGATAGAGCAGCAAAATGTCATATGTGTTAAGGAACTGGAAAAGCAGCTGGAAGCAGCAAAAGCACAGCAGGTCGATCTACAGCCAGTTAAAGAACACATCTTGGCTCAGAAAGCTAAGGTGCTGCACCCGCAAACTGCTCTAGAGGAGGAAAGATGTCAGGTCCTCCAGATTGATGGCAGACTGGATGAAATCTTAGACACCGCTTCTTATTTTGTGGACAGGTCACAAGACATTCTTGAAGTATTGACCACAAGGATAACCAGGGTGGAGGATGATACGGAAGTCCCAGCTGAGCTAGTAGTCAAGGATAAACAAGCTTTGAAATGGGACCATAACCTGATAGAATTCGCCGTCAACACTACAGAAGACTTCCAGAAGACTGTCAAGAAAACGAAGGGAGCATGCACAGAGTTCTTCAGGAGAGCCCTGGTCACATTCAACCGTTGTCAGGCAGAAGCTGAGCAGAGATTATACGAGTTCCCAGATCATGATGCATTTGCAGAGATGTTGCAGAAAAGGCAACAAGATGAAGAAGCTAAAGTGCAATGCATCAGAGCTATTGATGAACAAATCCTCAGAGAGGAAATAGGCCACAGAGCCATTAGTGTACAACTCTTGGAGGAACAGGTACGTTTGAACACAGCCAGGGTCGAGGCCATTCGGAACCAGGCTGAAAAGTTCGAACTGAACATACAGTTCTTAGAACCCCACTCGTTTGAAGGACTAGCTGCTGAAGTAGCAGCGTGGAGAAAGTTTTTGGAGAACCAAGCGGGACCCTCCTCATGAGGGGACCGAGCAGCTTTATTGTAATTTAATAATCTGTAAAAGGTTTGTTTTTGAGAAAAGGAAGCGTTGGGAAGCCCAAAGGTCACTTTGGGCAGCCCAACCATTTTAGCTTTTTGTATAAGAATAGGAAACTCAGAAGAAAGAGGGGTTTTTTCTCAGTTATTCTGGAGGACATATTGTAAGAAGAACTATTTCCTTTTGCAATAAAGATTTTAGTTTGCCTGTTGGAGAAAGAGCGGTGAAGTTTTCCAAATGTTATGCGATGGATGGCAGAAAGATGAACTACTTTATTTTTCAGCTTGTGTCCATGAATCGTGAGTTCGTTCTAACTTTATGACCTATGTCTTGTTGAATGATTTCTGGTTTATTTTGTGGAAAATTCACTTAGAGTAATGCTGGTGTTTCATATAACAGTTAGCTATCTGATTGTTAGAATATTTTCTTGTTCATGTGTTGTAAACATAAATATCAGCTACCTATAATTTTGTTTATCATACATGGAGATAATGCATTACTCACCAATAATCATTTTCTGGCTCCCCGGGGATAGGTAGTTAGGTGTTTAGATGATTAGTTGTCTCACTGCGTGGTTGCATATGTGATTTAGATGTTGTGAACATGAGACGAGAGGTAAGAACCTGCGCAACACATTGTGTAGTTCCTGGCATCTTTATCACCCTGCATGGTTAAGATAGGCATGTGCATTGCATATTTTAAGTCAAAAATACAAATTCCGGTGGACCGGGCCGCAACCGGTAAAACCCTTTTGTTACTTTGACCTACGGTAGCCGGACCGTAAACCGGACGGATTCCCTATACCAAACAGTCAGCGGGCTAGTTGGGAACGCTGATTGGGGAGAATCCCTTACTGTTGCCACCTGCGAATTTTCAGGCCTCAACAGTTTTGGCGCTAGAAGGAGGGCCGCCAGTAAAGGCTGGCCGTGGAATTTGTTTTCCCGAGACTATCCTACCAGCAAATGTTTTGAAGTTTCAATCTAGCTTAAAGTTTGGAGTTCTTGTCCTATCTTTGAAACCCTGTTTTCCTAGTGTTACTCGTTCACCTTTGCTCATGGCTGGTAATCAACCTAACCCTTTTCCAGCATGGAGGGCTAGGTCACCTCTAAACTTGAATCCTCCTTTGCACAACTTGCCTCAAGCCTTTGACAAGCTTTTACCCAAGTTTGACCCCGCAAACAGCAATGCTGTAGATGATCACCTCCAGAGCTTTTACCTAGCACTGGAAGGGCTAAAGGCTGGAGAGCATGAAGACGTAGTGTGCAGGATTTTTCCTCATACTCTGAAAGGATCAGCGGCATGCTCGTACTTTGGACTACCTGTAAATTCCATTCCTGATTGGGATACTTTTGAAAAGATTTTCAGAAATAAATACACAACCCAGAAGACACATGCATCATTAATGAAAGGTCTTGGTCTGTTAAGAAAAGAAAAGAATGAAAGGGTACGAAGTTTCACTTAGAGATTTTCACTGTACTTAAAAAAAATTTCTGTTGTGGACAGACCTTCAGACAAAGTTTTAATTGAGTACTATACCTCAGCCCTAGGTCCTGAGTTGGCCATGTTTGCTAAAATGAAAGTCAAGCCAACGTTGGCAGAAACTTATCAAGAGGCTGAGAGAGTAGAGGCTTAAAGTGAGAGTATAGAGGACTATCCCGATTCATTTGGAGAGAAGACCACCGTAAGAAGAGGCTCATTGCTTTTTAAATCTAAAGTAAATCAACCACATGATTATCATGAGATGATGAAAGTGCTTCAGAAGCTGTCCAACCGAGTTGTAGAATTGGAAAAAGAAAGGGACATTCAAATAACCAATATGCCTCCCTACCCCAGAAAAGAGGATGACGACCAATGGCAGACCCCACCACCAAACATGGCGTCAATAAACATAACAGAAATAGGAGGAGATAATTTCTGTACCTTTCATCAACAACCTCATTCGAAGAAGAAGTGTCCTCAATGGCTACATTCAATGACAATAGTGATGAATAAATTGTTGGATCCAGAATTGACTAGGCACAGTGGTGAGGAAGAAAAGAAGAAACAGACCATAGTAAAGAAAGAAGATGATACTATGTTCTCATGGAATGGAGTTTCATTGTTTAACACTGAAGAAAATACTCTCCAATCTCAGCATACACTTACAACCACAAAAGATGAAAATATGGCCATTAAGAATAATGCAATAATGTCAAAAGGTCAAGATTTGCAAAAGGAGATAAAGGGGCAGGCTGATGTAAAGGATAAAGATGACTCACCTAAAGATATTCAGGGCAAACAGGAAACAAAGCCACTCATCAAACTGGCCAAACCAGTAGAAGATGATGAAGAAAGCAAAGCTGGCGAGTTGAAAGAGGAGTTGCCCACAACAAACCAACCTGTGGAAGAAAAGATTGAATTGATTAAGACAAAGAAAACCAGCGCCCCGCCTGTCCTTGTGACCCTTGAAATCCTCAATCATAAGGTGCATAATTGTTTGGTGGATTCGGGATCTTCTATGAATGTTATGCCTCTGATAGTTTGCAAAAAACTCAATGGTCAGATGAAGCCTACTCTTTGGGATGTCACGCAACTTGACAAAACTAGTGTCAAAGTAGTAGGAGAAATGGAGAATGTGATGATTCAATTGTCTACAACTAAAAGGATATGCCACTACATTGACATCATAGTAGCGGACATTCCTGATGGTTATGGGATGATCCTGAACCGAGATTGGACATCAAGACTTAATGGGTACTTTGCTTCAGATTGGTCTCATTTGTGGTTACCTCAGAAGGGCAGCCCCAACCTGATTAAGATTCTAAGAGAGCCTTTCATGAAAAACAATGTCACTAAGTTGGGGGAAGAAAATGAATCCGCTGATTCGGTTTTGGGAAATTATCTTACTGAGCTTAAGCTAGAACACCATTCTTCAAAAAAGGCCAACCCTGTAATGAACACTCAGTCTAAGCTCCTTCAACTCCCTCAGACTGAAAGAAATGATTGCAGAATTTTAGATATGGGTTCCATCTCAATAACGGCACAGCTGGACCATGGTTAGACAATTCAGGGCTGGAATCCAGCTCATTCCTAATGCTTTAGATTTGAAAATTTTAGGAATGGGCGAATTTTTGTTTTGCTGTTTTCTTTTGTACATAAATAAATTGCTTTGTTCTCTTAATGCTAGATGCTTTATTGGCTTTAGTACTTAAATGCTTTCTTTCTCTAATTGCTTGTTATGCTGCTATTTTCTTATGGTTTTGCTAGTTTTCTTTTGCTTTTGAATAAGAGGCAAACTTTTGGATGCAATGGAAACGTCAGGGTTTTGTATTAACCAAAATCCTGAGCAAAAGGACTGTGTTTTAAAGTATGGAATGTCTTTTAGTAGTTGTATTCCTAACTGGCAGTGCATTCATTTGAAGTCTTACTTAATCCCTATAAACAACTCAGAGGTGAAAAGGTCTGAAGCACTATTTGGGGGCTCCATCCACTGCACATCTTAAATACCCAAGGGGGTGATAGCAATAGACCCACGGAGAGGAAGCAGAGTGAGACAGTTTATCATATATAAATGATCCCATGCCATGAATAAGGAAAAGGCTAAAGCTCTTAAGAGTCACTTCCTCCAAAAGGAACAAGACATATTAGAGCAAAGCTCCAAAAAAGCATAAATCTCAAAGCATAAAGTACCAAATGGCCACAAGATCCTCTCCGTCCGTGAATTAAAATATGAAACATATCATTCACACAAAAGGACACTATGGGATAGAGGATCCTGAATTAAAATTCAGTAAGAAAGGCCCGCAGAAGGACTCATATCAAAAGAACTAAAGTTCAGAAAACTCAAAAGTACAAAATGGCATGGGAATGAGGAACAAAAGGGTAACACTGTTTCACTTTCTGTCACAATCCTGTGGCGTCGAAGCTATAACCTCCAAAGGGCAGGTAAAATGAACCTCATTTATTTGGCCTCCAAAGAGTTATTCAGACCTGAAATACTACTGGTGTTACCTTTCCCGAAAAGATAGACTTCTACTAAGTGATTTAATGCATGATTTGGCTGACTTGGGGATACATACATCTAAAAGAGTTCGAGTTTATTCAGACAGTATTAAGCAGGGAAAGAAAATTAATCCAGAGATCTGGGGTTCACCAGGTAGTCGCCAATTGTTGCACCTACAACAATTTCCCAAAATTCTAAAAATTTTTGGGACCCCCCTTTTTTCTTTGAATTAGTTAGTTCTTCTCTTGGTTTCATTTTTTTGATTTTAGCATATGGATTTTGAAGCGCCTTTTCAAAATTTGAGTGCTATCAATCGACTGGTTTCTCATCGTTTAAATGCTTAAGGACTTCCATCTTAAATTGAGCTCCTTTTTCTCGGTTTGAAAAAATCCTTCAAGAGTTTTCTTGTATCGGGAGGTATTTTATTTGACTGTCCCGCCGTTGCGGGTGTTTCCCAGCTCTTAATTTGATTTTTTGCGCCGCCGTTGCGGGTGATCCTCATATCCTGAGTTTCTTTTCCGTCCCGCCGTTGCGGGTGTTGCCCAAAACTCGATCGTTTCTTTTCCGCCCCGCCGATGCGGATGATGTCCGGATCTCGTTTGTTTGTTTGGCGCCGATTGTTGCGGAGATGGTTATTTTATTTTCGTTACGACAGAGGCGGATGAATACTCCCACTTCCGCCGTTGCGGATCATTGAGATTTCCATGTTTTCGTTATACCGCCGACCCATGCTATGTAGAGTGTCTTTTTCCTCGTGCGGACAATGAAGTATGGAGGATGATCCGCCGTTGCGGGGGGGGGGCGGACTCTCGGTCAGCCGACCAATGTATCCGCCGCCGCCCAACTGCGTTTCTCGATCACATGACCTATGTTTGGCGTTGCGGGTGATGAAGTATGGAGGATGGTCCGCCGTTGTGGAGAGGGTTGAGCTTTAGCCGCCCGACATAACTTGCTTGATCGCTCCGATTGAGTTGACCCGTCACACGTGTGGAGTCTTATATATACGGTGGGCGTGTTTTGGTTTTTTATTGTTATTTTTCGCCCAAGCCGTCGCAATACGCCCCGCGCTGTCGACCTCGCGAATTTGGTGGAACCCCGTGCTCATACCTTCGTCCAGCTGTTGACTGGGAGCTCGATCGTTGACGCCACTTCAGTTGTGCATTACCACCAGGTAGGATCTTTACCTCTTGTATTTTCAAGGTCTCGGCTGGGTGACTTATGCTGTTGTGGAGTTTTGTCAAGATTACGGCCCATTTTTCTTTTTCGCCCGCATACGGGGTTTTTTTTAACCGCGGCTAGGGTTGTCGTTTTCGTTTCCCCAGTTAGTTTGCACCCGCGTATTATTTTTATTATTATTTTGGGGTTGGATAGCTTGTGCGGTTAGAAGGGGGGGGGGTCTGTCCTTTTAAAAGCCCGTGTCTTTATTCCCCTCGGCTGTTTTGGTTTAGCCTAGAGCAAATGGAAGAAGACACAGGTGCAGGCGGCGGTTATGCCGCCTGCACCTGGTCTGGTACCTGTAATAATGGGGTTCGTAACTACTTCGATGAGGTTTTCAATGAAAGTTTCATGGTAGATACCCGGCTGATCATTTCCCCTATGCGCTTGCCCTTTTCCTCGAGCCCTAACCTGTGCCCACGCCGCGCTGTTCGCCGTTTTTCGCCCCGCGAAACCCTAGGGCCGCGCCGCTGTCGGTTGTTTGCGATTTGGAGTGAAGAATGAATGGTGATATTGGTGGGAGCGCCCTGCGCGAAATGTTGTCATGGGTGCCCGTAGTTCATGGCCGCACCGATGTAATTAGTGTGTCCGCGAGCAGCACGAGCTTTTACCATTTTTTTTATCCCTATTAAAACCATGTCTAAGTTCGGAGATTGATAGTCGCACCTTGCGTTTGCATTGCATATCATTTCCTTGGTAGAAAATGGCATATTGAAAAATTATGTAGTTTGACCATTTGATGGAGTAAATCTTTTAGTATTTATGGCTCATTATGCTGCAGAAATAGTCTGAGTTTTGGATAAATTGGTTGTGCATACATGTGAAGTTTGCTTTC
>LPNX010298884.1:420391-447782 GCA_001517045.1 Pseudotsuga menziesii
AGGATGTATCTTAGAATGTTTAGTGGGTCAAAGACACCTTATCTGCTGCCCAAGTATGCAACAGATTATATAATCCATAAGGAGGCTGTTAGACATGTGTTTATTGACGTAGTTGGTCATTTCTTATTCCAAAAAAAGAAGGCTGTCTATCCACCCTTACCATTTAAGTTAGGCGGCTACAGTTTCGCCAATGTGAAACAAGCTCCAGAATTTATAGAGGAACTAGGGAAGTTCCATTTTGGGGAGATGACTTTCAGAAGAAATGACACTCATGAAAGGATGGCTGAGCATTGCAGGAAGCACAAAGTGTTTTATGAGTACACCCATCATTTTGACAGTGATGAATCCATTTTCAGGAGGGCCCCGAACATGACAGCGCTCAGTAAGAGATTCAAACCGAAAGGTGGAAAAGGATCGGAACAAGAGAAGACTGAGCAGGCTAAGGCTGAAGAAGCAGCCAAAAGGATAAGAGAAGAAGCCCAAAATATAGAAGAAGAGGCTGCAGAGTGGCTCCAAAAAGGAGAAGAGGAAAAGAAGAAAGCTGCCCAGGATGCAGCTGAACGAGAAAGGGAAACTGCCAGAGAAATAGAGGAAGCTGCTAAGCAAGCAGCTGAAGAAGCTCAAAGAAAACTGGATGAAGAGCTTCGAAAACAGGAAGCTGAGAAGGCAGAGCTGACACAACAGCAGGCTCCTGGATCACAAACAGAGCAGAGCCAGGGTGAGGAAATCCCTGAGGTTCAAACCCTTCAAATTCCCACTACCATCACTCCTACTACTCCCACGCTGCAGTTAGTACCCTTTGCACAGAAAAAAGGGGAAGAAGTCCCTGATTTCAGCACAGTATACTATGACAGGGCTACCAAAAGGATTATGAGGAGAACTAAGTGAAAGGTAGAGGCTGAAGGAATGACCAGTACAATGATAACAGATAAATCCGTGATGGTCGGGACAGATAAAGATCCAAGGTTTGTCATAAGGGCTGGGAAGGCAACAATACATGCTACAGAGGATAACATAGACCGAATGATGATCGAGATAGAATCATCCAAGAAGACCTCCTCTCAGCTCAAGGATACCCTGAGAAGGGAAAGAGAGGACGACAATAGATTGAAAATAAAATATGAGCATGTGCTTAAAGAAATGGAGGCCACAAAGAGTGAAATCCAGGCCATTCAGCAAGAAGCACAAGCGAAAGAAATGACACAAGAAGCCCTGAGAAAAGCACAGCAGGAGATTCAAGATTTAAAGGATGAAAAGGAGCAGCTGAGGGTAAAGATAGAAGACCTGATAGAGCAGCAAAATGTCATATATGAATCCAATGCCTCATGCGTTAAGGAACTGGAAAAGCAGCTGGAAGCAGCAAAAGCACAGCAAGTCGATCTGCAGCCAGTTAAAGAACACATCTTGGCTCAGAAAGCTAAGGTGCTGCACCTGCAAACTGCTCTAGAGGAGGAAAGATGTCAGGTCCTCCAGATTGATGGCAGACTGGATGAAATCTTAAACACCGCTTCTTATTTTGTGGACAGGTCACAAGACATTCTTGAAGTATTGACCACAAGGATAACCAGGGTGGAGGATGATACGGAAGTCCCAGCTGAGCTACTAGTCAAGGATAAACAAGCTTTGAAACGGGACCATAAATTGATAGAATTCACCGTCAACACTGCAGAAGACTTCCAGAAGACTGTCAAGAAAACAAAGGGAGCATGCGCAGATTTCTTCAGGAGAGCCCTGGTCACATTCAACCGTTGTCAGGCAGAAGCTGAGCAGAGATTATACGAGTTCCCAGATCATGATGCATTTGCAGAGATGTCGCAGAAAAGGAAACAATATGAAGAAGCTAAAGTGCAATGAATCAGAGCTATTGATGAACAAATCCTCAGAGAGGAAACAGGCCACACAGCCATTAGTGTACAACTCTTGGAGGAACAGGTACGTTTGAACACGACCAGGGTCGAGGCCATTCAGAACCAGGATGAAAAGTTCGAACTGAACATACAGTTCTTAGAACCCCACTCGTTTGAAGGACTAGCTGCTGAAGCAGCAGCGTGGAGAAAGTTTTTGGAGAACCAAGCGGGACCCTCCTCATGAGGGGACCGAGCAGCTTTATTGTAATTTAATAATCTGTAAAAGGTTTTTTTTTGAGAAAAGGAAGCGTTGGGAAGCCCAAAGGTCACTTTGGGCAGCCCAACCATTTTAGCTTTTTGTATAAGAATAGGAAACTCAGAAGAAAGAGGGGCTTTTTCCCAGTTATTCTGGAGGACATATTGTAAGAAGAACTATTTCCTTTTGCAATAAAGATTTTAGTTTGCCTGTTGGAGAAAGAGCAGTGAAGTATTCCAAATTTTATGCGATGGATGGCAGAAAGATGAACTACTTTATTTTTCAGCTTGTGTCCATGAATCGTGAGATCGTTCTAACTCTGTGACCTATGTCTTGTTGAATGATTTCTGGTTTATTTTGTGGAAAATTCACTTAGAGTAATGCTGGTGTTTCATATAACAGTTAGCTATCTGATTGTTAGAATATTTTCTTGTTCATGTGTTGTAAACATAAATATCAGCTACCTATAATTTTGTTTATCATACATGGAGATAATGCATTACTCACCAATAATCATTTTCTGGCTCCCCGGGGATAGGTAGTTAGGTGTTTAGATGATTAGTTGTCTTACTACGTGGTTGCATATGTGATTTAGATGTTGTGAACATAAGACGAGAGGTAAGAACCTGCGCAGCACATTGTGTAGTTCCTGGCATCTTTATCACCCTGCATGGTTAAGATAGGCATGTGCATTGCATATTTTAAGTCAAAAATACAAATTCCGGTGGACCGGGCCGCAACCGGTAAAACCCTTTTGTTACTTTGACCTATGGTAGCCAGACCATAAACCGGATGGATTCCCTATACCAAACAGTCAGCGGGCTAGTTGGGAACGCTGATTGGGGAGAATCCCTTACTGTTGCCGCCTGCGAATTTTCAGGCCTCAACAGAAGGATTATGAACAGAAAAATGGCCAAAGGTATCACACTTATTCTTGGATTTGTGTTTATATGAACCTCTCATAATAAATCCCAGAGGAAATCAATTTAATGTGGGAAGATGAGGATTGGGTCCAGCCCTTAGACTATGAACAACTCCCATTCGGTGCAAACAATGCCATGAGTATGGGCACCTGATTAAGGACTGACCAACCCTCAAATACAAAGTTACACCAACCTAGGAGTGGAAGGAAAATGATTAAGAGAAGGATAGTAATGGGTTTAGTCAAGTCCAACATCGTAAAAGACAAGGTAAAAATACCACCAACCCGTCTCAACCGAAGTAGACTATGGAGAAAAATAAGCATTATGGAAATAGATTTGAGACCCTGAGCATGATGGATTCCAAGGAGGAGGAACTCAATAAGGATAACCATAAAAATCAGATCGAGGAGGGGCCTAAATCCACATCTAAGTCAGAAATGATGCAGATGGAAGGGTTAATGGAGGATATGGAGGAAGATTTGATGGAAGAAACAAAGGATATGGACTTAGGTGAATTGGAATTGGAAAAAATAGAGAAAGAATGCAGTAAGAAAGGAAAAGTGTATGTCTTCAGGAGGCAGTTAGAACACCTTCGACAGGAAATTATGAAAACCAAGGCCTCCACTTAATTGGGAATTAGTAAGGATCCATTGAAGGGTAGTAAACGAAAACAGCCCGAGGATGGGGAAAAACGTTGTAGAAAGATGAATAGGCAGAGAATAACAGAGATTGGCATAAGGCTGATAGAGTCGGGCCAGTATCCGATGATAAAAGAGGCCTTCACAAAAGTTAACAGAAACACCAAATGAAGATAATAATCTAGAATATCCGAGGGGTCAACAATCCTAGGAATGTGAAGACGCTTCGAAATAAGTTAAGAAAGGAGAAACTTGATGTGTTATTTTTGCAGGAAAAAAATGCAGATCATATAATATGCAGACAATTAGGAGTAAATTATGGCGTATAAGCCTAGGGATAACTACTGATGAAATAGAAGCGGTTGGTGGACTAGCTATTCTATGGCAACCTACGAACCTTCACCTCAATAATTTTAGGGTAACTCAATTCTCTATCAGTGTGGACTTCCATGTCTGTAATTCTGAGGCAAGAGGGACACTCACCAATGTCTATGGGCCAAGCGTTATAGCTCAGAAACCCACTTTCTTATCACTATTGGATAAGGAATCACAAGAAATGGAAAACCAATTCTGGATTATGGCAGGCACTTTCAATTTGATTACATCCTTGGAGGAGAAGAAGGGAGGAAGAATATATTTAGAACTTCCCAATATCTCCTTCAAAGACTTTCTACAGAAGAGAAAGTTGGTCGACATTAAGACTGGGAACGAAGGTATGCATGGAATAAAAGGCGAGGAGGGGAACATCATGTGGCTTCTCGGTTATACCGATTAATTCTATCTGAGGCAATGATTAATGTAGACATGGAGTTGACCACCTAGATCCTACCCTCTGCAAGCTTTGATCATAGGCCCGTTAATTTGGTTTGGGAGGAGGGTGGCCCACCCATTAGGTGCCCTTTCCAATTTGAACAATTTTGGCTTGAACACATGAATTTCAAGGAACTTATTGAAAAATGGTGGGAAGGGATGGAACCTATTAGGGGAACTTTGATGTACCAATTCCAACAAAAGTTGAGAAACTTAAAAGAAAAAATCCGTACTTGGAATACAGAGGAATTTGGGGACATATTCCAAGAAAAGAAGCTTCTCAAGGACAAACTGGAGGAGCTTTAATGGAAAGGAATGGACAATGGGTACACTAACAACTTAAAACATAGAGAATAGGCCATACTGGACCAACTAAATGGTCGGGAACGACAAGAGGAAATCTATTGGAAACACAAATCTAGGAACCAATGATTGCAGGAAGGAGAGAGAAATACAAAATGCTTTCATCACACAGTGGTCCAGAACTTCCAAAGGGAAAAACCAATGAGGTTTAAAAAAGATAATGGGCAGTATGTAGAGACTATAAAATACATGGAAATAGAGCTAGTTTAGTACTTCAGAACGATCATGAAAGAAGACCGGTTGGATAGGCTCAAATGCATCATAAAGATCACCCGACATATCCCAAGGCAGGTTACGATAAACTAAAATGATGTCTTATTGAAACCTATGGAACTCCAGGAAGTAGAGGAGGTTGTCATCCAAATGTCGGATGGAAAATCCCTGGGAATTGATGGTTTCACAACCAATTTCTTCCACTATTTCTGAGATATTATCAAAGTCGAAGTTTGGAAAATAGTAGGGGAATCCAAAAGGGATGAGGGATTTATAGGATATTTCAAACCCGCCTTTCTAACTCTCATCCCCAAGGAGGAAGGGGCTGATTCTCCTAGTAAGTTTAGACCTATAGCTATATGTAATGTAATTTACAAAATAATAACAAAGGTGATGTCTAATAGGTTAAATCCTATCCTCCCAGATTTAGTATCCCAAGAACAATCAGTGTTTTTGGAAGGACGACAAATTCTGGATAGAATTATCTTAGTCCATGAGGTCAACCACTCCGTGAAAGTTTCGAAAAAACCCAGCATGCTGCTGAAGCCTGATATCTCAAAAGCCTATGACAAATTAAGTTGGGAATTTATGAAATAAATTCTTGAGGGTTATGGTTTTCACCAAGAGTGGGTTCGATGGATAATGGATATCACTTCTAATAATTTCTTTTCTATTTTACTAAATAGTGCTCCCACCAAAACATTCAAACCTTCAAGAGGCATCAGATAAGGGGATCCTCTATATCCCTTTATGTTTATCCTCATGGTGGAAGGATTGAGCAGGGTGATCAAAGACAATATTGTAAATAGAGATCTTAGAGGGGTGAAACTTCACACCGGTTCTGAAACCATATCCCATCAACAATTTGTAGATGATGCAATGCTCATGGGACACTCTTCAATGCAAGAGGCATGAACCCTCAAGAAATTCCTAAACTCCTTTTCAAAGGAGTTCAATCTAGAGGTAAATAATACAAAGTCCCAATTCTTCTTTTTCAACGGTACCCCCAAGATCCATCAGCAGAATATTCTTTGTATCCTGGGATTTCAAGGAAGCTCCCTTTCGTCCAAATATTTTGGTGCTCTGCTTGCTGAAGGAGTGATCAGAAAAGTCTTGTGGGAATATTTGTTCGGTTGAATGAGAAGGAAAATGGAAAATTGGGATTTTATACCCCTCAATCTTCCTAGCAGAGTTGCGTTAGTGAAAGTTGTACTTCAAGCCATGCCAATATACCTCTTCTCCACCTTGGCTGCCCCAAAATCGGTTCTTAAACAAAGTAGGGAAAATATGAGAGAATTCTTTTGGGGAGGCAATCGTGGCAATCATGGTTGGGATCTGGTAAGTTGGGACACAATATGTAAACTAAAAGATCAAGACGGTCTGGGACTGAGAGACCTAGAGAAAAACAGTTAAGTTCTAGGAGTGAAAATTCAGTGGCACTAGGCGTCACATAAGGAGGATCCCTGGGAGAAATATGGCATACCAAGTATGCACAAGGGAAACCAAAAGAAGATCTTATAAGGTTTAATGAAGGAAAACAAGGATCCCATATATGGAACTATTCTTATTTGAACATAGGGATAATCCAATATCATAGCTTTTGGGAGATAAGGGAGGGACATGATGCCAATTTTTGGAATGGCTCATGGAAACAGATGCCAAAGATCATTTCATAGATTGATATCCTAGCTAGTTGGACCAGAGTTAAGGAAATGGGGCTAATTAGATTCCACCAATTTTCGAGAGAAGCGTAGGACTATGAAGAATTCTATGAATGGCACCCAAAGAAGTGGTGGAATCAAAGATTCCTAGCTGAAGGCAGCCACAGGATTATGGAGGCCCTCCAGGAACGATGGATTTGTATCCAAAGAGGACTCGATAAATTGAGATGGGGATACCTATCTAAAGGAACCTATAACACAAGAGAGGATTATAAAATCACATTCAACCAAGGACAAATACAACACATGGATACTTGGAATGTGATTTCACACGTTAATCCTTGGCCTAAAATTGCTACCTTTAATTGGCTGGTAGCTCATAGACGAATTCTGATAGGAGATAATTAAATAAAAAGAGGCATGAATTGCTCGTTTTGGTGAGTCTTATGTGAACACAAGGAGGAAAATATGAATCACCTCTTGGAATCATGCCCTATGGTTTTCTCCTTATGGGACTCAGACACAAGAATTTTTCGCAAAATGAATTGGGTGAGAGGACAACCTCACCAAGCGATAAAAGCATGGGACACGGAAGCTTTCAAAAACCCAAACATATGTAAAATTTGGATCATGTTTCTTGGAACCCCGACATGGGAAGTTTGGAAGGAAATAAATATTCAAGTCTTTGATGGAAAGAAAGCTAGACTCATTTAGTCTGTAACCAAGTTGTCAAACATATACGGGAGACCATGAAAATCACCTAGTGGATTGAGAAAGGCTGGGAGATGGATGATAATGAAAAAATGATATTGAGCTACTGGGGTATGGACTACACCCCTTGGGGCTGGAAAAATATTAAGGTAAAGAAAATGCTCCCAGTGAGTCCAAGCACCTGACTCCCTCCACCAAGAAACCACTTCAAGTTGAATTTTGATGGTGCCTCCAAAGGCAATCTAGGTTCAACTGGGCTCGGAGGAGTGGTCTGGAGAAGTGAATGAATTATTATCCAGGTCTTCCATGGGAGATTAGGACATGAGACCAACAATATGATGGAGCTAGATGGATTGCTTCAAGGCATCAAGATATCCCTCAACAAATGATGGGAACCTATGATAATCGAAGGTGACTCCCATATCATCATATAGATGACCAAAAGACTCTAAGGTGGTCAATCTGTTGTCAAAGTGGTGGACAACTGGTATATGATGTATCAGGTGGAAAATATGGCTGAGCACATCAGAGGATGCCACACATGGCTATTCACCCACGTCAAATGGGAGGGGAATAAGCTAGAAGATTTGATGAAAAACATCAGTGAAAGGAGTGGAGAATGATTAGTGGAAATCCAGCTACATGAGGAGGATGGTAATGAGTAGAAGCTTCAATGCTCACACTTGGTGACCGAAGACCTTAAGCTAGTCTAAGAAATGATGGGTCGCACGAGGCAAGTGTCGGATCATTTTCTCGAGGTTCAAGTGTCTCCGTCCTCCATATCCAGTAATCATCATCCCCCATCATCATTGTTCGTCACTGGTACCTCCTCATCTCGTCGAGATATGAAATCCTAGGGATTCCCATCCAGTTCCATAAATGCAAAAACATTTCAGTTAGGTCCGACCTCAGCTAGGTAAGGTATGATGATTTACGGAGGAAGGGAGGTTGATCTGGTTGTATACCATGTCAATAAATAGCAAGTACAAAGGAATTAGTAAGGTTAACCGGATTAGGATGAGCTTCAAGTCTATATATCCAGCTTATGTTTGCCCTCCTTGCATTATGAGTCTTCTCTTCCTGAGGTGGTTTGCTGTGACAAAATGAAAGATTGTAGGATACATGTGGAAGCTCAAATCCCCTATATTGATGGATCCCAAGAGGAAAGTGAGGGGGGGAAGGAAGGGCATAAATGGGGGAAGGAAGAAGCCCTCATGGGAACTGTTCAGAGCGGGGAAAGTTGCTCGTTTCTTCCAAGAGCGTATACCTTCAATTATCCAGGAGGAAATTTAGAGGGTTGAACAAGATTTATGGAATAGGGTGCAGGCCATGGACATGAAAACTGTTAAAACCGAAGTAGAAGAATGGATAACTGATCTTGGTACCACTTTCAGGTGTCTCTCTGCATACGAATGGATGGTTACCACCCACTGGGTAATGAAGGAACTAATTCCCACATTTTGATGGATAGAGAAAAAAAAACAATGGGAGATGAGAAACCAACCAAAGCTTGGAAGGGTCACTTTCATGAGAACCGTGTGATGCATACAAATATTGATAGAATTTCCTTGAAGCTAGGAATTACACCAGGAACTGCGGTTGCAGGTGAAAGTCCATCTGGTGTGTGTTCTCTGATTCCCTATCTAGTTCATGGTCTGAAGGTTCAGCATGTTGTTGGATATGACTCCAGACTCGGTGGTCCTTGCTCAGGTTCCTCGGTGATCCCGAACATCCCCCAGACGACGAAATGACAGGTTCTGGATGCTTCAAGGGTTAGTTGTGTTTAGTCTACTGGGCCTCTTCTAGTCCCGAATGATTTTAGTTTTTAAACTGTGCTATGTTGTTAGTCTTTGCTTATGATTTCGGTATTGGTAGGATTATCCAAAGTAATGTAGCTTTTTTTTGTGATAGACACTGATGTTTTTAGTTGTAATGGGGAAAAGGGAGTATAAGTTAGGGGTAGAGATAGATAAGGGGAACATATTTTGTGATGTTTCTATATGAACAGTCATGCTAATATTTCGGGTTACCAAGCCTTAAAAGTCCTGACTTGGATGTATTGAAGGCTTCATTTTAATATAATCTTCTTGCTTACAAAAAAAATGATATATCTACCTTTCACAACATAGTATCATCCTCTCAATTTTTCCCTTGGGAGCGAGGTTTTTACTCCTCCATTCTAATGCAATCTAGAGGCATAAATCCAAATTCAAGAAACCAGGTCTTGTTCCACATAGGAACTTCTTTTAGCAGTCTTCCCCTTTCTCCTTGTTGGGCACCCTATATGCAAGTTAATTAAAGCCAACATACAGAGTGTTCAATATAAATTGTCAACCCAGGGAAGTCTCTTATTTCAAGGATAATGTGCACTGTATATGATTTAAACACTAAGTAGCTGATGCTGTAAATGAATGACCCTACTTTCTTGTTCAGACGAACTCGTCCCATAATCTACTTAATCTAGCTTACCTCTTTAAGAATGCAATCACAAATACCATACTACAAATATTAATCTAGAATTAAAAGATTCAGGAAATAACATCTAGATTACTTTTGCAGAAAGTTAAATCCTTAATTACCAAACCATCTAAAGATCCATCTCAACTATCTTAATTCAACTTATTCTAGAAATTCAAAGTACATGAATTAAGTTTTGCAATTATAAATGTGAAGAAACAAACTGCAAGGATCTAAAGAAAACAACAATTGAAAGAACTAGGGATGAACAGGGCTGTCACATCTATCACATAGTTTGCATAAGAGAAATTTAACCTACACAGTCGACTGTCACACCACACCACTGCAGTTTATAGGGGATGCAATTACTGATCATCCAAATGAATACACAACAAATCGATGACTGTTGCAGCTTACTGTAAATAAGGGAATTTATCACAAAATCCAAACCACACAAAAAAATAAATAAAATACCTAATTAACTCAGTAATCCTAGTGGGAAGGCGGGCCCAGCCTTCATACAAAGATGTTGGAAGTAACACACGTTAGAACGCCAAGATCTAAAGAATCAAACTCCTTGTATTAAAATGGTGGGTGAGCACACAACCTCAGTCATAGCTGATACAATAATTTGATTAATTTTTCAACCCTTGGCTCGGAATAGTTCCCAGTATTTATACAATTACAATCATAACATCTTCCCACTATTATCGGGCAACCATGAAGATCTGTGATCTTCAAGCTGCCCTAATTACGATAAGCTATTATAGTCATGGCAAGATGAAAACAAAAAATATAGGAAGGCTGTTACTCGAGCCAGAAATGACGATCATGATCAATTGAGAAGATACTCCATGGATTGCAGCTATTTTTGAGTAGCGATGCACTGTTGCCTCCGAATCTGTTGTAGCCTGTTGCAGCTACCTTTGTACAGCTAGCGTGGAATAGTATCCTTGGACCGCGTTGTTTGGGAAACGATGGAATGGATGGTGATCATCTCAACAATGAATGTTCATCCCTCTCTTGGCATGTTCGACCCGTTGCACCTGTATCCTTTACATCTCGAATTATCTTTATAAAACCACCATATGTTCGCATAATTTAAGATGTAAAGCATTGATTACAACAATCCTAAGCATTAATAAAATAAGACAATGATTAACCATACCTGTATGAATTGAGGGATCGAGTGAAGGAGAAACATCTGTTTAGTGTACATAATAGAGTAGGATGAGGCAAAAAGAGGTAGGTAAAGGTGGTAAAAAAGGGATAATTTCTGGGCCCAACACTCCTCTCTTAAGTTTGTCTTTAAATTTTAGTGTTGATTAGTTGTTTTCTATTGCAAACTCCGAAATATAACCAAACAGAGGTATTTCTACCCAAAAATCAATAGCTCTAGTTAAGGGTGAGTCTAATTGATTCAATCTAATAAGATCTCTTGTAGTCCACACCACAATTTTCCTATATGTTGCAATACTCAGGTGCTTCCACAAGTCATCGCAACCACCCTCCTAAGTTTACTGGAAGCTCAACTCACAAAACTTTGTATTGATTTAAAAGTGGTCCTCCATAGAAAATATAATGCCTAAAATTTGTTATTTCCCACCCTCGTAGTTTATCATCCTGGGTTGTGAAATCATTGATCTTCTTTTCCCACTAATCTTGGATCGCCAATTCAGCCATGAAATTAATAGAGTCCCATTACAAACCAGGTCCTGACAACATAACCATTTGTTGGTGCAAAGTGGAGACTAGGGTTCTTATGTATGGGCCAACAAAGGGGAACCATTGTAGTCTAGTGTGCTTGCATTTTCAATCCCCTTAAGTAGGAAGGTCTCTCACCCAAAGCACAACCAAGACCGACAAAAAATGGGGATTATCTAAGTGTATTGTTGGAATGGGGTTTTACAAGAGAAAACATTTCAATAATACTTACCATATTGCAAGTGAATTAAACATATTCACCATTCATTTATTGAAATCATAATTGGAAACATAAAGTAAACATCAGAGAGACATGCATACTGCAAAATTTGAATAGATTCCAAAAATCTCTTTCATTATATCACAAGATCTTCATTACAACCACAATATTATGGCCTCATCCTTACATTCACCATGGAATTACCCATTGTGGGATACATAGTCATACACCAAAACAAAAAATCCCATTACAAACCCATCTCATGGATCCATCTATATTTGCTTGATACTTTTCTTCTGATGCTCAGCTCTGTTGGCTTGTATGCTTTTGCATAGGCTCTCTTCATTCTCTATGTCTTATCTCTTAGTCTCCTCCCTCTTCTTCTTTGTCTCCCGCTTACTTTTATACTTTCACCACAGGTCCAAAATAGTTCCAAAATGGTTACATTTGTTACCTTTCATTTGTAACTGTTGATACTTTTTGTTGCTTCTGGTACTCTTCTGTGACATCCTTCCTTTCTGCAACTACCTTCCTTTGACTTCTCTTCTTCTGCTTCCTTCTTGGTCCACTTCAAAAGTGAATGAGCCAACATGAAAATTTCAACAAAAACAATATGGTTCATCTTATTTACAATACAATTGGTGGCACAAAAATTGGATGTTTCAAACTCAAGGTATACAAGTTTTACCTAGAACACAAGTTTAAGGTTAGTTGTTAGGGCTATCCAAAACACCTAACTTACATAAAATGTATCTTTGAAAGTATAGAGACCCAAAATATAAAGACACACATTACTTCACATGTTTTTGCAATAACCTAAAAATTTCATACCCTAAAATATCTTTGAAAATAATTGGAGCGAAAACGCCAAGATGAGTCATTTGAAGGAGCCAAACCCTATGAAAATATACACTACTAAATAAATTCATCATAGTACATAATTGTTCAACAGTATTTTGAATCATATTAATGTGGCTTGAAACATTGTTCCCATGTCCATAGCATAGCATCACTTAAGTGATTTAAAAATGCATCGAAGAAGCGTCAAATACCACATATGTTTTTTCAAGGATTATTTTATTACAAGCATGGATTGTATGTCAGTTACACGTTGATTAAATGTCCAAAAAGAGATGTTCCCTAACATCGAATAAACATCCAAGATGCCACATTGCAAACATGGAATAAATGTCAGTGGAAGGTTTGATATACTACGTTACAAATGTGGTCCAAACGTTGGTAAAATGTCCAAAAAGCTATGTTATACATGTGGAACAAATTTTGGTTAAACGTTCAATAAGCTACGTTAAAAGCATGGACCCAACATCGGTCAAATGTCCAATAAGCCATGTCTATAATTTCCTTGAACCAAAAAAAAACATGGACATAATGTCCAAACCTTCGATTATGGTATCGACATTCAACCCTTGTTTCTCTTACATCGAACAAATGCTGGTTAAACATCTGATAATCCACATTTATATATGGCTAGAACAAAAAAAATTGGGATAGGATTGAAGGATTTACAAAAGTGACACTATTAGGAGAAGGAAAGAGGAATTAGAGCCTATCCCCCCTTAATGACACATTCATGAATTCCTAACATAGATCGAAGTTTAGAAAACTTCGCTTCTGTAAGAGACTTGGTGAATATGTCTGCAACTTGCTCATCTGTAGGGCAATAGCGAATTTCAAGAACATGATCATGAACAAGATTTCTGATGAAGTGCATTTGTAGCTCAATGTGTTTTCTATGTTGATGTAGAACTGGATCTTTGGAAAGCTTGATGGCACTTTGATTTTCGTACCAAAGTGGAGTAGGCTTTTGCTGCTTGAATCCAAACTCTGAAAGGATCTATCGAAGCCATAAAGATTCCTGACTGGCATTAACTGCAGCTTGATATTATGCTTATGTTGAAGAAAGAGCAAGAGATTGTTGTTTCTTACAAGCCCAAGTTGTAGGTCCTGATCTCAGATTGAAAACATAACCTGCAGTAGACTTTTGATCATCAGGATCATCGGCCCAATCTGAATCAGTGAAACCAACCAACAAATGTGTCCCCCCTTTACTGTAATGAATCCCAAAATAAATTGTACCTTGAATATATCGAAGTATTCTTTTTGCTGCTTTCTAGTGATTTTCATGAGGTGTTTGCATATAATGGGAAACATGACCAACAACAAAGGAAAGGTCAGGACAAGAATGAGTCAAGTATAAAAGACTACCAACAAGTTGTTGATACAAGGTGGCATCTACTTCAGGGGAAGTACAAGTGGCGGAAAGTTTGACTCCAGAATGGAAGGGAGAAGGGGATGGTTTACAATATTCCATGTGAAAGTGACGAAGAAGGTCACAAGCATACTTATACTAGGAAATAAATATTCCTCATTTGGTTTGCAAGACTTGGAGACCAAGAAAATAATGCAAATGTCCTAAGTCTGACATTTCAAAATTTTACTTAAGACTGGATTTCACCATGGGTTAAAAGTTTAGGGTCACTACCAATAAGAATAAGATCATCAACATAAAGAACAAGTATGATGAGATGGTTTCCTACTTTCTTGGTATAGACATTGGGGTTAGAATGGAATCTAGAAAAACCAGTGTCAAGGAGAAAGCTATCGATTTTGGCATACCAAGCTCTAAGAGCTTGGTTAAGGCCATATAAGGATTTATTAAAGGTACAGACAAAGCTAGAGTTATTCTGAACATATCCAGGAGGTTGTTCCATGTAAATTTCCTCCTTTAAATCACCATGTAAGAAGGCAGACTTGACATCCATTTCATGGAATTCCCAGTTATGTAAGGCTGCAAGGGAAAGAACAAGACAGATGGAGTTCATTTTTGCGACAGGAGCAAAAGTTTTATTGTAGTCAATCCCTTCAACTTGGTAAAAACATTTGGCAACTAACCTTGCCTTAAGTCTTTCAAAACTTCCATATGATGCATACTTAGTTCTGTAGACCCATTTACATATGACAAGTTTTCTTCCTTTTGGAAGAGGAACAAGATCCCAAGTATCATTCGCCATTATGGAACGATATTCTTCATCCATAGTTGCATCCCAATCTGGATTTCCTAAAGCTTCTACAAAATTTTCTGGATCATGATTCTCGGAAACTTGAGCCAAAAGAGAAGAGGCTCGCTGAAACTTAGAACGTGTTCGACATTGATCTCTAGGATCACCAACAAGATCACTAGCTACTTCACATGTTGGATGGACCCATCGAGGAAGCATTGGTTCTGGTGCAACTAGAGGAACATGAGCAGGAGAAGGTGGATTTTCATCCTCACTTTCATCATCAGAAGCTGGAGTTGGAAACCCGTTAAGGAAGTTGGAAGTAGAAGAAGGCACAATCACCGAATCAGGCTCGCAGGCCAAAGATGACACACCCGCCAAGTTAGGCTTGCACACCAAGATATTTTCATCAAATTTAAAATATCTTCTAATGATTATATCATGAGAATGTGGCTGAAGAAGCCTATAACCTTTTACATCTTCATAATATCTAACAAATATCGGTCAAATGTCCAATAGGCCATGTCTATAATTTCCTTGAACCAAAAAAAACATGGACATAATGTCCAAACCTTGTGAAATGAACGTCGATTATGGTATCGACATTCAACCCTTGTTTCTCTTACATCGAACAAATGCTGGTTAAACATCTGATAATCCACATTTATATATGGCTAGAACAAAAAAAAACATTGACGTAGCATCCAATCCTTCGCGAATGAACTTTGATTAATCCGTAGCAAACCAACGTTAGAATTATGGTACCAATGTTTAACCCATGCCACTCGTACGTTGAATGAACGTCAATAAAATTCCCAATAATCCATGCTTGGGAAATTGTCAAGAATGCATATGACGTCTAGCAAATAGGAGGGCGTGTAAAATTATGGTTTGTTTGCTAGGATGCTTGTTTGCGCCTTCTTAACTTATTGGTAGAAATAATGATATAGACAAAAGATAAGGAATGATAGATATAACAACAAGTATTTATATTACTCAAGAACACATATAGAGTTCATTACATGCAATCAAATTCACTTTTTATCTGGATATCCGACCTATTTATATGATTTACAAGAGGTTACATAACTACCTGTTGGTTCAACTAACCAACACGAATTATGAGGTCGACACAATATATTGTTATACTTTACAATTAGTCTGCTGGAGGGCTTAGTCGGCTAACAGACTTAGGATCCTTCAACAACCGCGTAGCACACATAGTGAAATCATAGAGTAAAAGAGTCCAGTGCAGCTTGAAGTGTGATGCCTTGGATGTTAGGATATTTAGACACTTAGGAGTTAGTTAAGATCAACTTGTATAATATATCCGTTAGGTAAAGTGTGTTTCTTTAGTATGCATTAGTATGCATTTGTAAATATTCTAATCTGACGGTCACGATAGGTTCTAGACATAAAGTGATCCGACGATTCAACTTCTCTTAGATCATACCTACCATTGATCCATGGCTTAACACCCGATTGGTCCATGATCTCTATTTAAAGAGCATGGAGGGTCATTGGCTAGTTGATTGATTATGAGAAGCTCATTTGTAACTTTTTTTCTTTTGCATAATAAATTGCTCCAAGAAGCTATTTGGATGGGGTCGTGGACTGTTTCCCTCTCGAGGGTTTTAACCACGTCAAAACATCGGTGTGTTGATCTGTGATCTGTTTTGTGTGAGTTGCTGCTCTTGGTGTTCGGTATTTTGGTAGTACCTTGTGTACTCAAACATGGTATCAGAGCGTTTATGAAGAGTTGCTTATGTTTGTGATCTAGATCTTGAACCGGTGTTGCCGAAACTTTGAAAGGGCTTCTAATACTGGAGTTTTTGTGCATTTTTGTCCTGTAGGAGCTGTTCCATTGCTTTCGGAGCGCCATATCCAATAGGAAATAGTTTTCATTTCATCAAAAACCATTTCTGTTTGATCCCGAAACACCCATTTCGGCAAATCTGGAGGTATAATGTTACAGTGACGGATTTGTTTTATTTTTTTTTAAACATCTCTCATATGTTTATCAGTTTTGTTATTTAGATCCTTATTGTTTTTAGTCTCAGATTGTTTCCTCCCCTGTCTGCGTATGCTCTTTTCCGTGCACCTTGCGCGATCACGACGAATCAGAAACAGAAAGATAAATGGTTTTCTCAGCAGCGCACACCCTTTGCCGAGCACCTTGTGCGATCACGACAAATCAGAAACGGAGATAAAATGTAGACTTTTCAGGTAAGCTAACGAGATCTAACCCCACAAGTGTGGAAACGTTTTTTGTTTTGTTTTGTTTTTCGATTTGTGGTGTGATTTGCAGGAAAAAGAAGCAAGCACGGAAACCGAGAGAGAAGAGTAAAAAAAAAAGCTCCCTTCCTCATTCCCTTCTTTTACGTACCTTTTAAACTTATATCACTTGGTCCAAAGTTGTTTTATTCCTTAATAGGTCTTGATTTCAAGTCTTATTAAGTTACTTTTTAATAGTGCATGCAATTTCTATTTTTAAGTTACTTTATTGTAAAAGTGCATCTCCCTTAAAAATAAAATAAAATAAAAAGCGAGTCACTTAAGTTTTTTTATTGCTGCACTATTTATAGTACCATTATTGTAAAAGTGAACATCACTTATTTTACAAAAGTGATTCACTTAAAAACAACTTTCTTGTAAGTGATTGTCAAAGGTTCATTTTGGGAAGAAGGGGGTTCCTTTTTTTAGTTGGTCAAGTTAATATCTGCCATGTCACTATTTTGGACATGTTCAACATTTTCTTTGATCAAGCATAACTTCATCATTCGTAATCGATTTTCGGTGCCATTTTTTTTTTGAAATAGCCTAATTTTTCAAGATCTTTGCATCCAGATAGTTAGTTTCTATTTTTTCAGCCATTATTTTACAGTATGGCTGCCCCTTGTGATATTCTACTTACCAGTTCTAACTATTTCTCATGGAAATCTCGTATGGAAGATGTTCTACAAAGTAGGGGAATTTTCATAATTACCCCAAGGAAATAAACAGAACCCACTAATGATGATAAGACAATAAAATGGGCAAATATATGTGATGAAGCTCGTGGATTTATTGGGATGCCAATCTCTACTGATTTGTGATTCCACATATTTGGAATTGATGAAACTGATAAAGCTTGGGAAAAGTTGGAATTTATGTTTGGTAAACACAATGAAATTCGAGGTCATCAACTTGAGAATGAGTTGATTTCTTTGAATCCAAGTGATTTTTCATGCATTCAATATTATTCATCTAATTACAAAACTCTTAGACTCTTATGTGAAGAATGCAAGATTAAGAAAGAAGACAAACAATGTATTTATCACGTCCTTTCCAAACTTGGACCTGCATATTCTGTTTTTGTATTTACATTTTACACCATGAAAGAATCCTTGACTGCTCCTAGCTATCAAGAGCCTAGTCTTGAATCATTTTGTGATTTCTTAATTAGAGAGCAAGATAAGCTCATTCATCTTGGAATAATTAAAAAGACAGATACATTTGGGAAATCCTTATCGTCCAATAGAAATAAAAGTCCAAGCCTCCCAAGAAACAAAAATTTTGCAATAATAAGCCAAACAAGGGTCCCAAACCCTCTCAGTCAGCTCCTTCTTTAAACAATGACAAAGGATCCAAGCCAAAAGGTAAGAAGACTGAGCGTCATTGCAATTTTTGTGGGAAAGATAATCATGATGAATCTAAGTGTTTCAAGAAGATGGAAACCTTGGAAGCATCAATGAAGAAGCACCACATTAGCCTAGATTCGTCTTCAGAATCTACCTCTCATGTACATGCACTTTGTGTTTCTGGTTACTCTTATATTGCATCTTCTTCTTCTACTTCAAATGAATGTCTCATTGATTATGGATCATCTTATTATATGGCTAAGGATCAAGCCATATTTTGTACTATGCATGAATGTAACCCCAAACAAATATTTGTTGTTGATGATAGTTCTCTAAGTGTTGTAGGATCTGGAATAGTTCTAGTAGAAAATGGTCATTTTAGTGATGTGCTATGTGTTCCAAGAATTTCCTGCAATTTGTTGTCAGCCTATCAAATCACTCATTCTGGTAAAGGTAAAACTATAACATTTACATCTCACCAAGTTGTAATCAAGGATTTTAAAGATCCTCAACATGTCCTAGCTACTAAAATTGTTGATGATATTACCAGGCTGTACAAATTTAACAACTTTGGGTCATCACCTTTTCCTTCAATTTTTGTTGCTCATAGTGATAACTTGAGAAAACTTTGGCATGAGGAATTTGGTCACTTAAATTATCGCTCATTGCAACAACTATGTAAAGACAATATGATTACTGGTCTTCCGATGTTATCTTGCAAGGATGGTGTTTGTTTCGGTTGTGTACTCGAAAAACATCACCGGGACAATTTTGACAAACTTGCCTCTTGGCATGCCTCGGTTCCCTTGGAGCTTGTGCATAGTGACTTGTGTGGTCCTCTTCCATCTGCTTCCTTTTCTGGTTTCAGATATTTCTTAACTTTCATTAATGACTACTCCATATGCACTTGGGTTTACTTCCTAAAACTTAAGAGCAAAGTATTTAACATGATCTTGGCCTACAAGGCCCTTGTTGAGAAACAATCTGGTCATCAAATTATTAAGTTAAGATTTGACAATGGAGGAGAATATGTTAACAAAATGTTCACTACTTTCTGCACTGAACAAGGAATCCAACAACAACACACTGTTCCATATACACCACAACAAAATGGTGTAGCTGAATGGAAGAACCACACTTTAAAAGAAATGGCTTATTGTATGATCCAATCTAAGGGACTAAGTCTTCAATATTGGGTTGAGGCCATAAATTGTGCAAATTACATAGTTAATCACACACCCACTAAAGTTTTACAAGGTATAACACCCGAAGAAGAATGGAGTAAAAATAAACCAGATGTAAGTCACTTCCATGTGTTTGGTAGTGAAGCATGGGCTCACATTTCGGATGAAAAATGGAAAGTATTGCAGCCTAAAAGTGAAAAGTGCATATTTGTTGGATATTCTGAAGATGTAAAAGGTTATAGACTTCTTCAACCACATTCTCATGATTTAATGATTAGAAGAGATGTTAAATTTGATGAAAATCTCTTGGCATGCGAGCCTAACTTGGCGGGTGTGCCATCTTTGGTATGCGAGCCTGATTCGGCGATTGTGCCTTCTTCAACTTCCAACTTCCTTAACAGGTTTCCAACTCCAGTTTCTAATGATGATAGTGAGGATGAAAATCCACCTCCGCCTGCTCATGTTCCTCCAGTTGCACCAGCACAAGTGCTTCCTCAATGGGTCCGTTCAACATGTGAAGCAGCTGGTGATCTTGCCGGTGATCCTAAAGATCAACGCCATACACGTTCTCAGTTTCAGCGAGCCTCTTCTGTTTTGGCTCAAGTTTTTGATAAGCATGATCCAAAAACTTTTGCAGAATCTTCAGGAAATCCAGATTGGGATGCATCTATGGATGAAGAATATGGTTCCTTAATGGCGAACGATACTTGGGATCTTGTTCCTCTTCCAAAAGGAAGAAAATTTGTCAGATGTAAATTGGTCTACAAAACTAAGTATGCATCAGATGGAAGTGTTGAAAGACTTAAGGCAAGGTTAGTTGCCAAAGGTTTTTCCCAAGTTGAAGGGATTGAATACAATGAAACCTTTGCTCCTGTCACAAAAATGAACTCCATCCACCTTGTTCTTTCCCTTGCATCCTTACATAATTGGAGAGTCCATCAAATGGATTTCAAGTCTGCCTTCTTACATGGTGATTTACAGGAGGAAATTTACATGGAACAACCTCCTGGATATGTTCAGAATAACTCTATCTTTGTCTGTCGCCTTAAGAAATCCTCAGATGACCTTAAGAAAGCTCCTAGAGCTTGGTATGCCAAAATGGATAGCTTTCTCCTTGACATTGGTTTTTCTAGATGCCATTCTGACCCCAATGTCTATACCAAGAAAGTAGGAAACCATCTCATCATACTTGTTCTTTATGTTGATGATATTATCCTTATTGGTAGTGACCCTAAAATTTTAACCCATGTGAAATCCAGTCTTAAGCAAAATTTTGAAATGTTAGACTTAGGACATTTGCATGATTTTCTTGGTCTCCAAGTCTTGCAAACCAAAGAAGGAATATTTCTTTCCTAGTATAAGTATGCTTGTGACCTTCTTCATCGCTTTCACATGGAAGATTGTAAACCAACCCCTTTTCCCTTCCAGTCTGGAGTCAAACTTTCTGCCACTTGTACTTCCCCTGAAGTAGATGCCACCTTGTATCGTCAACTTGTTGGTAGTCTCTTATACTTGACTCATTCCCGTCCTGACCTTTCCTTTGTCTTTGGTCATGTTTCCCGTTATATGCAAACACCTCATGAAAGTCACTGGAAAGCAGCAAAAATAATACTTCGATATATTTGAGGTACAATTTAGTTTGGAATTCATTACATTATGGGGGAAACCTTTGTTGCTTGGTTTCATTGATTCAGATTGGGTCAGTGATCCAGATGATCGAAAGTCTACTGCAAGTTATGTTTTTAGTCTGGGACCTGGACTTGCCACTTGGGCTTGTAAGAAACAACAAGCTCTTTTTCTTTCTTCAGCAGAAGCAGAATATCGAGCCACAGTTAATGCAAGTCATGAAGCTTTATGGCTTCGACATATCCTTTCCGAGTTTGGATTTGAGCAGAAACAACCTACTCCACTTTGGTGTGACAATCAAAGTGCCATCAAGCTTGCCAAATATCTAGTTCTAAATCAGGACAGCAAACACATTGAGCTACATATGCACTTCATCAAAAATCTTGTTCATGATCATGTTCTTGAAGTGCTCTATTGCCCTACAGATGATCAAGTTGCAGACATCTTCACCAAGTCTCTTACAGAGGCAAAGTCTAAACTTCGATCTATGTTAGGAGTTCAGGAATGTGTCACTAAGGGGGGTAGGATATAATGCCTCCTTCCTTCTCCTAATAGTGTCACTTTTGTAAATCCTTCAATCCTATCCCAAGTTGTTCTTAAGGGGGAATATTAGGATATTTAGACACTTAGGAGTTAGTTAAGATCAACTTGTGTAATATATTCGTTAAGTAAAGTGTGTTTCTTTAGTATGCATTTGTAAATATTGTAATTCGACGGTCACGATATGTTCTAGACATAAAGTGATCCAACGGTTTAACTTCTCTTAGATCATACCTACCACTGATCTGTGGCTTAACACCCGATTGGTCCATGATCTCTATTTAAAGAGCATGGAGGGTCCTTGGCTAGTTAATCGATTATGAGAAGCTCATTTGTTACTTTCTTTCTTTTTCTCAATAAATTGCTCCAAGTAGATATTTGGCTGGGGCCGTGGACTGTTTCCCTCTTGAGGATTTTAACCATGTCAAAACATCGATGTGTTGATCTGTAATTTGTTTTGTGTGAGTGGCTGCTCTTGGTGTTCGGTATTTTGGGAGTACCCTATGTAATCAAACATTGGCCATCCTATATAATCTACAAAATAGGGTTTAAGATGTCCAATAAGGAGCTTTTAACAACTTAATTTCATAATCCTTCGCTTTCCCTATAAAGAAACTACTTCCCTATTAACCATGCTTACTTGTTGCTTACTTGATGAAGTTGAGGTAGTGTAATTGCAAGATTTCAACCCACTCACGGGTCATATATATATCTATTGCCTGAAAGATGATATGCTTTTTTTAAATGGGATGGTTGAAATGAGGTGATGCCTGCGGTTGAGGCATTTTTTATGATACGAGTCGGGGCGTCAATGTGTGGTATAATCTAACTTATTACCTCTACGTAGGGGAATAACTCGACTAGTGGTGATTATCTATGGAGTCCCGACCTCTTGAAGTTTTGGTATATCACAACTTCCTTTACACTGGTGCTTTGGTACTCTTCATTCCATAACAGTTCATATATCTCCTTCCACTTATACTTTGGTCATCCCGAGTGATATTTTGAGTATTATCAAATTCTGTCTAAAGAGGGACCTCTTCATCTTGCTCATCGTTCGATGGTATCTCATGCACCACCTTAGACTATTGTTTGGTTGCTCTTCGTGACATGGTGCAATCCCATGAGCCATTTAACCCAGTATCAATTTCCATGAGATACAAACCAACAAAAGGAATACATGAACCAACTTATGATCAATTAATACAAACAACAAAAATAATAATATTAAAACTCCCTACATGGATGAGTTCTAATGATGATGGCTCCTAAGCTTCTCATTATTAAAGATAGATTTTGTAAGCTGCAGCTAGTCAGTTTTTCAAGTATCCCATTGATTACAAATAAAAAAATCTCATGCCATGTAATTCAAACACAAAATGGGCATGAAAGCTGGCCACTATTTTTTTTATTTTTTTTTCCTTTTGAAGAGCAAGGGATCCCAAGAGGGGGTTGAGGAGGTGATGGAGGAACTGCAAGTCTTCTAGGTCCAATGTTGAAGAACCAAAAATAAATATACACCTATCCATTAAGGACATTGCAACCTTAGCGAGGACATTATGAAGTTCTTGTTTGGGTACATAGGGTACTCCCAAAGGGCCGAACACCTAGAGAAACCCCTTCACACAAATAGATCACAGATCAACACACCGATGTTTGTCACATGGTTAAAACCATCAAGAGGGAAACAGTCCATGACCCCGGCCAAATAGCTACTTGGAGCAATTTATTATGCAAAAGAAGAAAGTTACAAATGAGCTTCTCATAATCGATCAACTAGCCAAGGACCCTCCATGCTCTTTAAATAGAGGTCATGGACCAATAGGGTGTTAAGCCATGGATCAATGGTAGGTATGATCTAAGAGAAGTTGAAACGTCAGATCACTCTATGTATAGAACATATTGTGACCATCGGATTAGAATATTTACAAATGTATACTAATGCATACTAAAGAAACACACTTTACCTAACGGATATATTACACAAGTTGATCTTAACTAACTCCTAAGTGTCTAAATATCCTAACATATCCCCTTAAGAACAAATTGGGATAGTATTGAAGGATTTACAAAAGTGACACTATTAGGAGAAGGAAAGAGGAATTAGAGCCTATCCCCCCTTAATGACACATTCCTGAATTCCTAACATAGATCGAAGTTTAGAAGACTCCGCTTCTGTAAGAGACTTGGTGAATATGTCTGCAACTTGCTCATCTATAGGGCAATAGCGAATTTCAAGAACATGATCATGAACAAGATTTCTGATGAAGTGCATTTGTAGCTCAATGTGTTTTCTATGTTGATGTAGAACTGGATCTTTGGAAAGCTTGATGGAACTTTGATTTTTGTACCAAAGTGGAGTAGGCTTTTGCTGCTCGAATCCAAACTCTGAAAGGATCTATCGAAGCCATAAATATTCCTGACTGGCATTAACTGCAGCTCGATATTATGCTTATGTTGAAGAAAGAGCAAGAGATTGTTGTTTCTTACAAGCCCAAGTGGTAGGTCCTGATCTCAGATTGAAAACATAACCTGCAGTAGACTTTTGATCATCAGGATCATCGGCCCAATCTGAATCAGTGAAACCAACCAACAAAGGTATCCCCCCTTTACTGTAATGAATCCCAAAATAAATTGTACCTTGAATATATCGAAGTATTATTTTTGCTGCTTTCTAGTGATTTTCATGAGGTGTTTGCATATAACAGGAAACATGACCAACAACAAAGGAAAGGTCAGGACGAGAATGAGTCAAGTATAAAAGACTACCAACAAGTTGTTGATACAAGGTGGCATCTACTTCAGGGGAAGTACAAGTGGCAGAAAGTTTGACTCCAGAATGGAAGGGAGAAGGGGATGGTTTACAATATTCCATGTGAAAGTGACGAAGAAGGTTACAAGCATACTTATACTAGGAAAGAAATATTCCTCATTTGGTTTGCAAGACTTGGAGACCAAGAAAATAATGCAAATGTCCTAAGTCTGAAATTTCAAAATTTTACTTAAGACTGGATTTCACCATGGGTTAAAAGTTTAGGGTCACTACCAATAAGGATAAGATCATCAACATAAAGAACAAGTATGATGAGATGGTTTCCTACTTTCTTGGTATAGACATTGGGGTCAGAATGGAATCTAGAAAAACCAGTGTCAAGGAGAAAGCTATCGATTTTGGCATACCAAGCTCTAAGAGCTTGGTTAAGGCCATATAAGGATTTCTTAAAGGGACAGACAAGGCTAGAGTTATTCTGAACATATCCAGGAGGTTGTTCCATGTAAATTTCCTCCTTTAAATCACCATGTAAGAAGGCAGACTTGACATCCATTTGATGGAATTCCCAGTTATGTAAGGCTGCAAGGGTAAGAATAAGGCAGATGGAGTTCATTTTTGCGACAGGAGCAAAGGTTTCATTGTAGTCAATCCCTTCAACTTGGTAAAAACATTTGGCAACTAACCTTGCCTTAAGTCTTTCAAAACTTCCATATGATGCATACTTAGTTCTGTAGACCCATTTAAATATGACAAGTTTTCTTCCTTTTGGAAGAGGAACAAGATCCCAAGTATCATTTTCCATTATGGAACGATATTCTTCATCCATAGCTGCATACCAATCTGGATTTCCTAAAGCTTCTACAAAAGTTTCTGGATCATGATTCTCGGAAACTTGAGCCAAAAGAGAAGAGGCTCGTTGAAACTTAAAACGTGTTCAACATTGATCTCTAGGATCACCAACAAGATCACTAGCTGCTTCACATGTTGAACGGACCCATCGAGGAAGCATTGGTGCTGGTGCAACTGGAGGAACATGAGCAGGAGAAGGTGGATTTTCATCCTCACTTTCATCATCAGAAACTGGAGTTGGAAACCCGTCAAGGAAGTTGGAAGTAGAAGAAGGCACAATCGTCGAATCAGGCTCGCAGGCCAAAGATGACACACCCGCCAAGTTAGGCTTGCACGCCAAGATATTTTCATCAAATTTAAAATCTCTTCTAATGATTATATCATGAGAATGTGGCTGAAGAAGCCTATAACCTTTTACATTTTCAGAATATCTAACAAATATGCAATTTTCAATTTTAGGTTGCAATGCTTTCCATTTTTCATCCGGAATGTGAGCCCATGCTTCACTACCAAACACACGGAAGTGACTTACATCTGGTTTAATTTTAATCCATGCTTCTTTTGATGTTATACCTTGTAAAAATTTAGTGGGTGTGCGATTAGCTATGTAATTTGCACAATTTATGGCCTCAACCCAATATTGAAGACATAGTCCCTTAGATTGGATCATAGAATTAGCCATTTCTTTTAAAGTGCGATTCTTCTGTTCAACTACACCATTTTGTTGTGGTGTATAAGGAACAGTGTGTTGTTGTTGGATTCCTTGTTCAGTGCAGAAAGTACTGAACTTTTTGTTAACATATTCTTCTCCATTGTTAGATCTTAACTTAATAATTTGATGACCAAATTATTTTTCAACAAGGGAATTGTAGGCCAAGAACATGTTAAATACTTCACTCTTAAGTTTTAGGAAGTAAACCCAAGTGCGTCTGGAGTAGTCATCAATGAAAGTTAAGAAATATTTGAAACCAAAAAAGGAAGCAGATGGAAGAGGACCACACAAGTCACTTTGCACAAGCTCTAAGGGAACCGAGGCGTGCCAAGATGCACGTTTGTCAAAAATGTCTTGATGATGTTTTTCGAGTACACAATCGGAACAAACACCATCCTTGTAAGATACCATCGGAAGACCAGTCACCATATTGTCTTTACATAGTTGTTGCAATGAGAGATAATTTAAGTGACCAAATCGCTCATGCCAAAGTTTGCTCAATTTATCACTATGAGCAACAAAAACTAAAGGAAAAGGTGATGACCCAAAGTTGTTAAATTTGTACAACCTGGTAATATCATCAACAGTTCCAATAGCAAGGACATTTTGAGGATCTTTAAAATCCTTGATTACAACTTGGTGAGGTGTAAATGTCGCAGTTTTACCTTCACTCGAATGAGTAATTTAATAGAGTGATAACAATTTGCAGGAAATTCTTGGAACACATAGTACATCACTGAAATGACCATTTTCTACTGGAGCTGTTCCATATGCTACAACACTTAGAGATCCTATCATCACCAACAAATATTTGTTTGGTGTTACATTCATGCATAGTTGAAAAGATGGCTTGATCCTTAGCCATATGATAAGATGCTGTAGAATCAATGAGCCATTCATTTGAAGTAGAAGAAGAAGATGCAGTATACGAGTATCCAGAAGCATAAAGTGCATGTCCATGAGAGGTAGATTCTAAATACAAATCTAGGCTGATGTGATGCTTATTCATTGCTGCTTCCAAGGCTTCCCTCTTCTTGAAACACTTAGATTCATCATGATTATCTTTCCCACAAAAATTGCAATGATGCTCAGCCTTCTTTCCTTTTGGCTTGGATCCTTTGTAATTTTTTAAAGAAGGAGCTGACTGAGAGGGGTTGGGACCCTCAATATAAGAGTAACCAGAAGCACAAAGTGCATGTCCATGAGAGGTAGATTCTGAAGACGAATCTAGGCTGATGTGGTGCTTCTTCATTGCTGCTTCCAA